>JAFMOD010000052.1:901942-917116 GCA_019802435.1 Corydoras maculifer
TATATATATATATATATATATATATATATATATATATATATATATATACATACACACACACACACACACAGACACACACACACACACACATATATATATATATATATACATACACACACACAGACACACACATATATATATATATATATATATATATATGGCGGCACGGTGGCTTAGAGGTTAGCATGTTCTCCTCTCAGCACTAGGGATTCCCGGTTCGAATCCCCATCTGGGTGGAGTTTCCATGTTCTCCCCGTGTCTGTGTGGGTTTCCTCCGGGTTCTCCGGTTTCCTCCCACAGTCCAAAAACATGGATCAAGTTAATTGAGTTTTCCAAATTGCCCCATGTGTGTGTGTGAGTGTGTGCCCAGCGATAGGTTGGCGCCCTGTCCTGGGTGTATCTGCCCAGCACCCGAAACGTTCTCCCCTGGATGGGCATGGGGAACCCCACCGCGACCCCAATAGAGGATAAAAGCGGAAGATATTAAATGAATATATATATATATATATATATATATATCCCCCACCCCCCACATAGATTTTTTGCCGTGTTGGTGTTCAGTAGAGTTGAACTTATGTGTTCGGGTTTGGACGGTACCTTCGTGGTGGTGTTGAGCTACGCTTGGGTTTTAGTTTGTAGTCATGGCGACTGGGATTTGGCTCTTTGGTTTGGTTGTATCAGTGTTTGTGTTGGTTTGTAAGGAGCACACTGCTCTGTTTAACTTCCTCTCTCTCATTTCTAGAACACAGAATCTGAAAGATATCGAACATGTCATTTCAGCACCAGTTACTCGGATTTGTAGTAAATAAAATGTAATATTGAACTCACCAGTGTGGCCTCTGCTAAATTTAGACACCTCTAAAAGTCAGTAACACCCCCTTTGGCGAAACTCACAGCTTGCAAACACTTGTTGTATCCGTCTTAAGGCCTTTCAGTGTTTTGCATTTGGAATCTCGCTCTTTGGTTTAAAAACCCGGTGTAGTGTTGTTAAAAGTCTCTCACCATGTTTCCATTGATGTCTCGATCAGCTGACTGTGAGACGGCAAACGTTTCCGCGTGTATGTTACAGATCGTCCCTTGTTATGGAGGGTTATAGTGGTTGTGGCAGCTGTAGCTTATAAGGGATTATGGGGAAAAATATCTTGAGGATACTGTATATTGCTTTTTTACTCCATTGTCTTAAAACATCTTTATAATTTTGTAAACTTCAACTTTAGAAAAGAAAATGGAAAAGAAAAGAAAACTCCTTGTTGCCTTGTTTTTGTTACAAAATGTTGCAGAACCATTATCCTGACATCCACACCCCAAAACATCCATACTGCATAATATCCACACCCCAAAACATCCACCCATCCACACCCCAAAACATCCACACCCCAAAACATCCACCCATCCACACCCCAAAACGTCCATACTGCATAATATCCACTCCCCAAAACATCCACAACCCGAAACATCCACTCATCCACACCCCAAAACATCCACCCATCCATACCCCAAAACATCCACACCCCAAAACATCCACCCATCCACACCCCAAAACATCCACCCATCCATACCCCAAAACATCCACACCCCAAAACATCCACCCATCCATACCCCAAAACATCCACACCGCAAAACGTCCATACTGCATAATATCCACACCCCAAAACATCCACTCATCCACAACCCAAGACCTCCACACCCCAAAAAATCCACCCATCCACACCCAAAACGTCCATACTGCATAATATTCACTCCCCAAAACATCCACACCCCAAAACATCCACCAGACCTAAATAATATTTTCTTTTACAGAGTTTTGCTGCTTTTCCCTCAAACTGAACCTGTTCTCTTCCTCATGGACTCAACTGAGCTTTATGAAGCTATTCCAACTCTCTTTTTCTCTCTCTCTCTGTCTCTCTCTCTGTGTCTCTCTCTCTTTCTGTCTCTCTATCTCTCTCTCTCTCGCTTCATCCTCCTTTTTCTTTCTTTCTCTCCGTTGCTTTTAGTCCTGTATTTTTTTGTATATGACAGGCTCTTTGGTTTTCTGAGCTAATCCAATAAAATATGCAAATGTAGAGTCAGGACTGTGACAAAGTGCAGCGGAGAGGAAATACGGCCTACGCGGTCTGACACAAGTGTGCGGAGCATCAGCCGGAGTGAACATCACGCACACACACTCGCACGTCAGGATCCCCTATACGTACATGTGATCAGTGTGAACGATTCCAGTCACATGACCCTAAAACCGGCCATCAGTAGTTGACTCCGGGGCAGAAAAATGTGCCGCGTTAAACACTAGTGGACCCAATAGAGAGATTTCACCCTCCGCTTCACATGACAGAGGGACTTTAAACACTAAACCAAGCTGTGCAGGGCGTGCTTTGTGTTTTTATGTCTTAATGTTAGAGCTAGGGCGGCACAGTGGCATAGTGGTTTAGCATGTTCTCCTCTCAGTGCTAGGGATTCCCGGTTTGAATCCCCTTCTGGGAGGAGTTCTCATGTTCTCCCCGTGTCCACGTGGGTTTCCTTCAGGTTCTCCGGTGTCCTCCCACAGTCCAAAAAACATGGATCAAGTCAATTGAGTTCTCCAAATTGCCCCATATAGAGTGTGTCTGTGTGAGTGAGTGTGTGTCCAGTGATAGATTGGCTTCCTGTCCTGGGTCTATCTGCCCAGCGCCCGAAACGTTCTCCCCTGCATGGGCATGGAGAACCCCCCCCACGACCCTAGTAGAGGATAAAGCGGAAGATAATGGATGGATGGATGGAATGTTAAAGGTAGTTTAAAAAGTAAAGTCTGTTATGAAGTAGATGACCGAATCTAACAGGAAGAAACTTCAGAGTACTTATTCAGGAGGGTTCCCCAAACCCTTCAGCCTTTAAACACCACCCTCACCCTCTGATCAGCTGTATGAAGTAGGGTGACCAGATGTCCCGCTTTGTTCCCCAATTCCGTTACTTTTCCGTCCCGCAAACTGAGTCGTCGTCCCGCATTGTTATTAAAAGTCAGACTGCAGTTTTGAAACGCGCGTTTATTAATCTGCCATTGGACGGCTGTGTTGTCTGTTATCTGGGGAGAGGCGGGCTGTTTGAATGTCAACCAATCGGGAACGCGGATGCATGTCCGTTCTGTTTAATTGCACACAGTCGGGAGTTTTAATTTGGGAATCATTGTGAAATCGTATGAAAGCGCAACGCTCGCTTTGTTTTCTTATATTAGAGAAAGGTATATTTAAATAAGATATACAAGTTATAAACATATATACTGTTTGGAGAAATACAGGAACGTCATCCCCTTTTTAAAGCACATTAAAGAACTGTCTGTTCTGTTTAATTGTACACGTGTGTGTGTATATATGTATATATATATATATATATATATAGGCGGCACGGTGGCTTAGTGGTTTAGCACGTTCTCCTCTCAGCGCTGGGGATTCCTGGTTCGAATCTCCATCTGGGTGGAGTTTCCATGTTCTCCCCGTTCTCCGGTTTCCTCCCACAGTCCAAAAACATGGATCAAGTTAATTGAATTCTCAAAATTGCCCCATATAGAGTGTGTCTGTGTGAGTGAATGTGTGCCCAGCGATGGACTGGCGCCCTGTCCTGGGTGTGTCTGCCCAGCGCCCGAGACGTTCTACCTGGGCATGGGAACCCCACCGCGACCCTAATAGAGGATAAGCGGGAGATAATGAATGAATTAATGAATAAATGAATATATATATATACATATGTATACAAGTTTTTATTTGCAGTCGGTTATGTGCTAAAGGGGCAGAGTAGAGATTCAGTCATTCATTCATTATCTCCCGCTTTATCCTCTATTAGGGTCGCGGGGGGGGGGGGGTTCCCCATGCCCATCCTGGGGAGAACGTTTCGGGCGCTGGGCAGATAGACCCAGGACAGGGCGCCAATCTATCACTGGACACACACTCACTCACACAAACACACTCTATAGGGGGCAATTTGGAGAACTCAATTGACTTGATCCATGTTTTTGGACTGTGGGAGGAAACCGGAGAACCCGGAGGAAACCCACGCAGACACGGGGAGAACATGGAAACTCCACCCAGATGGGGATTCGAACCGGGAATCCCTAGCACTGAGAGGAGAACATGCTAAACCACTAAGCCACCTTGCTGCCCAGAGTAGAGGTGTTCCTTTTTTTGTTGTTGTTGTTTCAAGTTATTTTAGACAACCTTGATGGATTGGTGTCCCCCATTATCCCACACCAGCATAGTCTTTGTCCCACATCTGGTGAACTGAATGAAGTGGTAAATGACGCAGTGACTCCCCGAAATGAGACGTTTGGGCAAATCGGAGTGTTTTTAATCCACTTCTCGCTGGTAATCGTGCCTCAGTATGTTTAGTCGGGTGTCGCGTGATTTTTGTACCAAATTAAGTTTGTGTTGGAGGAGTAGAGAAGCCGCCTTGGTGCACCCACCCTGTTTTGTTCGCACATTAAGAGTGTGACTAGTCTCTCTCTGCGTAAAGGTCATGCGTAATGGAGGCCGTGTGATGACCAGCTGGGAAAGCAGGAATCACGATGTCCAGCCGTGAAAAGCACATATCTGTACGGCGGGCCTTTTGTAAATTGCTGTGGGTGATCTTCTGCCCCCTTCTCCATCTCTGTTTCAACCACTTTTTTGTGTGTTTTTCTCGTTCATCCCCCCACCCCTTTTTGGCATTAAGTGCAAACCTGACACTGACACTGACTCTGTGTGTCATCGTCTCTCTCTCTCTCTCTCTCTCTCTCTCTCTCTCTCTCTCTCTCTCTCTCGCTCTCTCTCTCTGTCTCACCGCTCTGAGAACCAGAGTGCCTGCAGATGCGTTCCCCCTCACCCCCCCCCTCTCTTTCGCCCTGTCTAACTCTCTTTCTCTTTCTCTCTTCACTTCTCTTTCTTTCTCAACCGGTCAAACATCAACAAAGCAACAATAGACGCCGAATGAGTTCCCGCCGATAGACCCACAACCAAACGCGTGCGGCCTTCCAGCATCCAGCATCCGGCCACCGGGTGAGTCCCATCACTTCCTTCCTCTTTCTCTTCAGCCGACTCATAAAGTGGGAACCTGCGAGAGTGAAAACGTGAGTGGAACCGAGAACGAATGCACTCGTTTAAAGCTTGTAAAATATTTAATCGATTATTAGTTGATAAATTGAAGTCCACCAGCATGTCTCATGTTTACAGAAGTGAGGCTGCAGGGGGAAAAATAAAGCAACAGAATTTAGAAAACTATTCATTATTAACAGAACCCAGTAATCATCATAAAAGTTAAAGATATTTCCCACGAAACAGAATTGAGCTGTCTGAATAAACAGATGAAAACAGATTTATTATTTAAAAAAAAGCTTATATCGTAATATGTTGTATAAATGTGCAATAAAAATCCTTAAGGTGAAAGATAGAGATGATTGTACATTTCCAGGTGAAGTGACACTAATAATTCCAAACTCTATACCCTTCCACGCACCAGATACGATCTTATTCAGCGTTTATATATTTAATGGGGAGCATGAATCAGATTACTCCTGCAGTCTGTCATCTTCGTTGCCTAATTTTTATAATGTACTGTCTTTTATTTGCATACAGCTGATCCTAAAATCCTTTTCCTCCATCTCGGACTTTCAGTCTTTTGACGTTAGAATTGTACTAAACGTCAGATTTGCGCATTCTTTGTCTCTTGACATAATTAAATTAAATGAATATGATTGGACTTGTATGGTGTCTCAGATCAGACTCGGTTTTTTGAGTAAAAGAGTCGGATCAAAGTGTTCAGGCGATCACAGGGTGAACCTTACCTCCTTAAAATATAAGCTCGTGAACCTTGGACTGTGTTTTATAGTGTTGTTAACTGATCTCTGCACAGTTCAGTGGATGTCATCGTTACAATGCTGCTTTTTTTAATTTGATCGTCCTCATTGATGGTAAAGAACAGTAAGAGCCCCGTTCTAAAAGCTCGGTGGTGTTTAACACATTTAGATATTTTAAACTTGTCACAGATTAATAATAAAGGTAAATATGTGGCTCTGCAGTTCAGGCCTCATAAACATTCAATATTTTGAAAATCATGCACAATTTAAAAAATAATGATTTTATTTTCAATAGTTTGATTCAAAGCAGTTTTAATTGATACAGCTGCTTTCAGACAAAAAAAATGCTTTATAAATGAACTGAGCTTAAACATCATGGGATTTCATCTTTCATGAACTTTTTTTCTTACAAATTGATGTATTGATATGTTTATGTAGCTACATGTGTGTGTGTGTGTGTGTGTGTGTGTGTGCGTGTGTGTGTATAGATAGATAGATAGATAGATAGATAGATAGATAGATAGATAGATAGATAGATAGATAGATAGATAGATAGATAGATATAGAACTAAGTGTTTTCTTACAAATTGATGTATTGATATGTTTATGTAGATACGTGTGTGTGTGTATGTGTATGTGTGTATATATATATATATATATATATATATATATATATATATATATATATGTATATATAATATATATAATTATCTAATAATTTTACAAATCAATGTACATCATATGTTATTTATGTGTTTGTGCCTTATATTCAGCTACTTTATTTCTGAATCGTATTAACAGTAGACCTCAGTAGACTTTAAAAACATCTTGAAAACGGTGCACCGTTGTAAACTAAATGCTGTAGAAATGAATTGAACTCTGACTTGGCGTGAATCCGTGCTCTCTCTGCGGTTTCGTTAGTCGCGTTGCACCGCTGCTCAGTTTCAGAACAGATCAGCTGGATTATTTTGACCTTTTTTGTTTTCGTATATATATAAAAAAAAACATGAAACAACCTTTTCACAATAATAAAGTACTATTCTGAAACATTATAAAAAATATTCAAATGAAAAGCTTATTAGTTTTATTCGTTTTATTGATTTTTTAAATTCATTTTGATGACTCCAATAAGACGCCACAGCTTTATCTTTGCTGTGACATCAATGGAGTTTCATAAATTTAGACACGGATTTCAGTATTTGTTGGAAACACGTGATATTTCAGGTTGATCAAACTATTTGAGCTGACCCTTAACGGGACTTAATGAATGAATAAGCAATTATGTTGTTTTGTGGGAAACTGGCATCCATCCGTTTCCACAACACCCAGTGACCTGATCATTGTTACTTAAATTCAATCCTGAACTGAGGTCCAGTTCAACAGGAGCTTTTTATTTGTTAAATAAAAGGTAAATTTGCTGTAAATGAGAGGATGGTTTAACAGAACATCATCACATCCCCACTGTTATGTACGGTGGAGGATGTGCAGCATGGGGTATATGCTTCCCTACATGCTAGATATAACACAGTGCATCAGAAGATCTAAAAGTAGTCTGAGTACTTGCTTCTGCCAAGAAACAAGCAAATCCCGTGTGCTAACGCAAACCAGATGCTTTATTTAATGGATCTCCTGTTGTATTTGTAAAGAAGTCACATATTTAATGGATGATTCAGCTTTAGGTGACCTTTTTGTGATCATAGTTAAGAGTGCATGGAATTCTAAACGTGATGCTGGGGCGGTCGTGGGCTCAGGGCTAAGGATCCAGCACTGTACCTGAAAGTCACCCGTTCCATGGCTTGAGAACGTCCCCTAGCCTTATTCACTCTCCAATAAGTGCCTCTTAAATTTAGTTTCACAGCACAGATGGGTTAAATGTGGAGGACCAATTGAAAACAGATTAGTGGTCAGCACGTCCACCTCTCAGCGCTGGAGATCCAGGTTTGAATCCCAATCTGGGTGGAGCATGGGAAACCACCCCCTCACCCGCCCCCCACCCCCCTGCCCGTGACCTTAGTGGACAATTAAGCGGAAGATAATGAGATGCGATGACCCTCAGTATATTTAAATGAGGATATGTGTGTTTAATGTAGCTTTAGACTTAAATCACAGTTTATTTTTCACTCACATAGTTCTAAACCTGCGACTAGTAATCGTTAATATAATGTTTTGGAAACGTTCTTAAATATATTTTAAACTCTACTTAAAAATAGGGATGTGTTGCTGGATGTGTGTCAGGAGGTTGACGATTTTCTTTTTTTATTTATTTATTTAATTCTTTTTTTTTATTTTTTAGAAGAGGCTAACCTTTTAATTAATTATTTCTATTTTATTTATTTTATTCGCGTCTCTGGTATTGAAACAGATTAGATACAGGTGAGATCAGTTACATCACCGGCCTCTTTGACTCCGCCCCTCATTCACAAATCAGCTTTTGATTGTGGCTGCGCCATTATATTTACATATTCAAAGTACCAGCGAGGTGCTTCAAGTCCCTGACCGCTGAACAGCTGCCCTTCTATAAAACTTTGGTATGTTCTCGCTGAATTTGAAAAAAGTTTTCTCCCACCATCTAATAACAAGTGGGTTAGTTAAATTTGAAAAAAAAAATACAAAACTTTCCTAGTAGATAAACATGTTTCTCTGCGTTTACCGGTTTCCCGACGGACCAGCGTCTTAACCAGGATGATGACCAATAAGCTCCATGTGGCTTCAGCGCCGTCATCACCCCTAATTATGATGCGCAGCTCTGATGATGTTTTAATGACGAATCAAATGACATGTGCCATCATTTTTTAAGGCCACATTGTACGTTGGTTTTGCTTCTTTTGTCCTGAATTTATACAATCGGCACCCAGCCAGGTTTCTGCCTTCAACTAAACCCCAGTGCACAGGATCCAAAAATTATTATTATTATTTTATTTGTTTATTTTATAGTTTATTATTATTATTATTATTATTATTATACCATTATAAGTTTTATGCTTCGGTTCTTTTTACATTTCTTTGAACAGTGTCTTCAGTCTTAGTGATTTTGTAATGGGAGCCTATGGGTTATTAATTACATTTTTATTCTATCTGTCTATTCATTAATTTAGTATAAGTGTAGGTTCTTCCACCTTTTCAAGTTTGTTTTATATTTAACTACCAACTTTATAATCGAAAATGTTTAAAATGTAGAAAAATATTAATGTAAAGGAAGCATAGTGTTAATCCATTATCAAGAACTGAAAATACACCAATCTTACATTTTTACGAACATTAATCCATTAAATCTACCTTCAAATGAATGTGTTTTTTTTTTTTTTATGTAAATACTGTTAATTGTCTGTTGTGTGTCAGTTTTCCGTGTTTTTCTCATTGTGTGTCAGAGTTTTTGTTCATGAGAATCATTTAGATGGAGACAGAAAGTGGACTGAAAGCCCTAAATCGGTTTTGATTCTAATTCTTTCTGATTCCTTACCTCTCGTGTCCTCCCGTCCTCCGCTGTGTCTCTGGTGTTAGGAGGAGAGCGACAGGGCGAGGCAGTGGGTCGATGTCCACAGGCAGGTGAAGTGTTATGTATGAGGAACGCAGCATGCTGAATCTCCAGAGCAGCTCCAGCTGGACGAGTCCAGACTCCTGGTACCATCAGTCCAACACCATCACCCCCCAGCATGGCGCAGGTATGCACAGCACATGAGGGTCTGAGGGAGAAGCAGGGGGGGGGCAGATACACCCAGGACAGGGTGCCAATCCATCGCCGGGCACACACTCACTCACACACCCACACACACACACTATTTAAAGGCAATTTAGTGGAGGATTCACCTTGAATCCATGTTTTTCATGGAACTCTGGTTCAGAGAAACCAGAGTTGTTACAGCCCTCCTTGAGAAATAATGGGTTAAGGGCCCAGATTGGAACTTCAGTCGACCTGGGATTAGAACCTACAACCTACAGATTGTGTGTGTGTGTGTGAGAGAGAGAGAGAGAGAGAAATAGGGTAAGACACAAAGAAACATGTAATTGTACTTAGACTGTGTGTGTGTATAGTCAGCGGTGTGTGTGTAGTGAGCAGTGTGTGTGTGTGTGTGTGCGTGCGTGCGTATATGTGTGTGTTACCCATGGAGTCAGATTGAGGTCATCTGACCAATCATACACCTCAATAAGTCTATCAGTATCACTATAAGTAGCTTGTCTGTCAACACACGGGCACACAGACGAGGGGGGGGGGTTGTACAAGGTTTAATCTTTTCCTATTTATTAAGAAACTAAATGATCAGCAGTTATGGATTATTTTAACTATTTCGAGTTATTGTTTTGGCTCATTTCATCTTTTTATTTATATATATATATTTCCAGACATGTTTCAGCTTCCAAACTTTTGAGCAGGCATTTATTTTAACTAGTTTATATACATTATTACAAGAGCAGTCAAAATTTTGGACACGCCCCTTTCTTCTTCTGTCCTCCACTTACCATTAAGATGGAAACTGTAGTTCTATAACTACAGACTGTAATAATTATTATTATCATCTGTGTTCTTTGTTGGTTCTCTGTTCTCTATTTGTTTCATTTCTCCACCTCAGTGACACTGCTGGGATAGGAATAATGCACCCACCCAATAACCCCTGCTCTGTGGTGCTACTATTGGGGTTCTGAGCATTGGAACAGAGTATGTCCTGTAGAACACACACAGATGGACTACAGAGTGGAACTGTAGAACTACAAAAGTCCATCTTTACATGGAACTTGAGCATAGAGAGCAGAAAGGGGCGTGGCCAAACTTTTGACATGTACCTGTATATAGACTGAAAAGGCCGATGGGTCTGAGGAGTCATAAGAAGACAAATCATTTCTAAAAAGACTTTAATTGTGGCTCTGTTCTCTTCATCAGACGCCTGTATGGAGGACATGAACATGCGGACGGTGACGGGTGGAGACAGGGCGGTGCAGGCGGAGAGGGACGAGGCGGACGAGGCCCAGCTTCATCTGCAGCTGAAGAGGAAGCTTCAGAGAAACCGAACCAGCTTCAGCCAGGAGCAAATCGATGCTCTGGAGAAAGGTCCTCACAAATCACATCCAGAATAAACATTCAACAAGATCTAGAACATGTGACCTTAATAAGACAAAATAAAATCAGTGAGGAGGGCGACACGATGGCTGAGTGGTTTAGCATGTTCTCCTCAGCACTAGGGATTCCCGGCTCGATTCCCAATGTGGGTGGAGTTTTCATGTTTTCCCCGTGTCCTCATGGGTTTTCTCCGGGTTCTCCGGTTTCCTCCCAAAGTCCAAAAACATGGAATAAGGTCAATTGAATTCTACAAATTGCCCCATGTAGAGTGTTTCTGTGTGAGTGAGTGTATGTCCAGCGATAGATTGCCCCCCTGTCCGGGGGGTATCTGCCCAGCGCACGAAACGTTCTCCCCAGGATGGGAATGGGGAACCCCCCACGCGACCCTAATAGAGGACAAAGCGGAAGATAATGGATGGAAAATCAGTGAGGGTTTATTGCTGAGTGGGACGGTGGTGTGGTGGTCGCCACGTCTGCCTCTCAGTGCTGGGGATCCAGGTTCGAATCCTGATTTTCAGGTTCTCATGTTCTCCCCGTGTCCATGGGTTTCCCTGTTTCCTCCCACATCTCAATAACATGGATTCAAGGTGAATTGGCTACTCTAAACTCTCGCCATATTTTCACTTGAGTTTAATGTTCAGACTGAGATTGATTTGCTCTCTGTTCACACCCGTTTCCGTCTTTGTTTAGAGTTCGAGAGGACACATTACCCAGATGTCTTTGCGCGAGAACGACTGGCCGCCAAAATCGACCTTCCCGAAGCTCGCATTCAGGTTCGTTTCTGCTTCCTTTTCCTGAAATCTGACATGAATCTCAGACGAACCGATCGACTCCGATCATTTCTGCCCCGTCTCTGCTCCCCTGATTCATTTTCAGCTCCATGAGTGATTGAATAATGAATTTCCTAAATCAGGCTGCGCTGTGCACTGACCCATGTCCAAACCAATGATTGACAGGTGTGGTTCTCCAATCGGAGAGCTAAGTGGCGGCGGGAGGAGAAGCTGCGGAACCAGAAACGGTTGGGAGGCGGGATTTCCTGTTCTCAAACGCACACCCCACTGAGCACGTCCTTCAACCCACCTGTCTATCATCCTCACCATGGCAACACCTCCAGTAAGCTGCAGTGCTAGGAATAAAAAATATATATATATATATAATTAATTAAACATATAAATATCAGATAATGCAAAAAACATTATTATACAGTAGAGTAGAGTAGAGTACAGTACGGCACTCAGCGGAATAAAAAAAAAGTATAAAAACTAAATATATGTAAATTTTAAAAGCTTTCTGGTTCAGCTTTACTGAAGAGATTAGATTCTGAAACTTAAATTCTATGTTTAATTAATTTTTCTACTGAAGCAATAGAAGCATGTTCTTCTTTATTATAATAATAATAATAATAATAATAATATATTTTATTTATATAGCTTTCTCAAAATTGCCCCATATAGAGTATGTCTGTGTGAGTGGGTGTGTGCCCAGCGATGGATTGGCGCCCTGTCCTGGGTCTATCTGCCCAGCGCCCGAGATGTTCTCCCCTGGATGGGCATGGGGAACCCCACCGCGACCCTAATAGAGGATAAGCGGGAGATAATGAATGAATGAATATATAGCCCTTTTAGGAACCTCAAAGACACTTTAAAAAAACAAATAAAACAGCATAACATTAAAACACGTGAGACATATAGAACATTAATGCAGTTATAAAATAAGAAAATAAGGTCTTTTCGGAACGTACAGGTTTCTCATTATTTTAGAATTCAGACACTTAAAGCCAACGTGTAAAGAAATATTTAAATATCTACAGACCAACTTTTACAAAAACACGTCTAATAAGCGATTAAGGCCTGGTGTTCTCCTGGTGTTCTCCTGACCCGAGTGTTTTTCTCTCTCAGATTCAGCACACGCTCGAAGCGACTCAACTCTCTCTGCTTACGGGTCGCTGTCGGTCTTCTCCACTGTGCAGGTATCATCATCATCATCATCATTACAACATTATTCATGTTTTACAGACGCGCTTATTCAGATTGACGTACAATTCCAAGCAGCAGTAATTTCCTTGATTTGGAGCCTGAGCATCATTCTAATTACTGAACATTATGGATTAAATTGTGTAGATTCTGCTTTAAATATGTAAAGACTGTTAAAACTACAAAAACGATTTGTGGGATGTCCACGAGGTGTGATTGCCAGGTGTCCATTTACTTTTTTGGGGCCTTTATAAAAGCGAGACCAACCAAAAGACACCTTTAAATCTGATTATTTTAAATGCTTTAAATATAACTACAAGCTTATGATCTAGAATCACTGTGTGGCACATTTGTTATTTTAGAATAAGGCTTATAGTTTTAAAGATTAAAAGATTGTGTACTATGGCAGTCCAATAACTAGATACGAGCTCCCTCTAGTGGTGGAACGGATTACAAAGTTCCGCTTTAGTCGCTAGCACAACACACACACACACACACACACACAAGTTGTTTAAAGTGAATATAGGAACAAATATGCAGTACCTGTCAAAAGTTTGGACACGCCTTCTTTTCTGCTCCACTCATTGTCCACGTTCTCAGTTCCACTTTCTGTAAAGATGGACTTTGTAGTTCTACAGTTCCACTCTGTAGTCCATCTGTTTGTTCTACAGTACATACTGTGTACTCTGTTCTAATGCTCAGAACCCCAATAGTACCACCACAGAGCAGGGGTTATTGGGTGGGTGCATTAGTCCTATCCCAGCAGTGTCACTGAGGTGGAGAAATGAAACTCCAGCAGCACTGCTGCACTAGAACCCCCTCACCACATCAGCGTCCCTGCAGAACTGACCATAAACAATCCACCACCCAAATGATACCTGTTCTGTGATGCTCCTGAGAACCAACAGGGGGCGAACAACAACAAAGAACACAGATGGACTACAGTCTGTGATTGTAGAACTACAAAGTCCATCTGTATGGTAAGTGGAGGACAAAGAGGATGGAGTAGGAAGTATCCAAACTTTTGACTGGTACGGCATGTTTGTTGTAATCACAAACAGATGGCAGGTTTACATATTCATTTGAAGTCCTATACGCTCATCACAGTGTTATGACATCACAGTCTTACTCTCCACATGCAGTTGAACGTGGAGATTGTACTTTGTGTTGACTGAAACCTATCGTTATTGACACTGATACTCATCTGTTACACACACACACACACACACACACACACACACACACACATCCTGACCCAATTTCACCCCCCCGGGTTTTGAAAACACACCCTGTCATTACATTCGTGATCTCATGAGACGGCTTAATGACTCACAGGGATTTAGGTTCTCGCTCCGCGCAGCTGCAAGGTGAAGGATTTGCCTGGGATTTTACGCTTTAAAAACATAAACAGCTTATGAAGTAACAATCGTGATCACGGCTGCTGTGTTTTGTTTTTTTTTCTCATAAGTGCTAATAATTGCGTGTTAAAACAAAAGGGGGGGGGGGGTGTCAGTCCAGCTAAAGATCCTGAATCACTGAATCACTCCGTGTACTGTAAATATGTACAGTAAACCCAAATACGGACGTTATTTTTGTGTAATGTCACGCAGACTTGTTGACGGGGTTTAGGACACAGTGTGTCTAATCCACACAAAACGTCGGAAAGCTTAATGAAGTTTTTGCATGCGATGAGAAGCAGAGCATTTGTAAACAAACTATCACTTTATAATTGAATGAATGAGGTTTTAACAAGTTTTAAGTCTTTTGGGTGTGTAAGGTTTTTCATTCATTCATTCATTCATTCATTCATTCATTATCATTCGCTTTATCCTCTACTAGGGTCGTGGGGGGGTTCCCCATGCCCATCCAGGGGAGAACGTTTCGGGCGCTGGGCAGATACACCCAGGACAGGGGGGCAATCTATCTCTGGGCACACATTCACTTACACAGACACACTCTATATGGGGCAATTTTGGAGAACTCAATTGACTTGATCCATGTTTTTGGACTGTGGGAGGAAACCGGAGAACCCGGAGGAAACCCACGCGGACACAGGGAGACCATGGAAACTCCACCCAGATTGGGATTCGAACCGGGAATCCCTAGTGCTGAGAGGAGAACATGCTAAACCACTGAGCCACCGTGCCGCCCGTGCAGGGTTTTTATTATTTTTATTAACACATGCTCGTTGGCATAGACGCTTAATCTTCGTTCCCCATGCCCATCCAGGGGAGAACGTTATGGGGCGATTTAGAGCATTCAATTCAACTTGAATCCATGTTTTTGGACTGAGAACCAATAGGAAGCCCACGCAGACACCTTGAACCTGAATCCCCATTGACCACTGAACCACC
>JAFMOD010000052.1:917124-1011931 GCA_019802435.1 Corydoras maculifer
AGGTCGCCGCGATAGATTGGCGTCCTGTCCTGGGTGTATCTGCCCAGCGCCCGAAACGTTCTCCCCTGGATGGGCATGGGGAATCCCCCCACGACCCTAATAGAGGATAAAGCAGAAGATAATGGATGGATGGATATATGAGGTCGTTAAGCAGGCACATTTATCCACAGTAACTTAAAAGTATCCCAACTTAATGGCTAGGATCTGAACACTGGGTCAGCCATGATACAGCCTCCTGGAGCAATGAGGGTTGTGGGTCTTGCTCAATCGCCCACATTGGTAACGTCAGTGAACCTAGGATTCGAACCCACAACCTACAGATGGATGACCCAACACCCTTACCCCCAAGATACCACATGCTAGAAAGAACTTATGAGTATCTTAACTATTGATGGATTAGTGTACAAGGAAAAACTTAATATAGCCCCCTGGAGCATCAGAGGTTGAGGGCTTTGCTCAGTGGCTCACTTCAGTTTATCTGGGATTTGAAACCACAACCTTCAGATTGATAACTCAACACCTTTTCCACTAGGTTGTCCAATTCCAAATTGCGTCGTCAGTTCTGTGGACAAAAAGTGGCAAGGAAAAGGCACAACTTTGTAATCTGTACAGAGTGACCGAAGTGCCAAACCGGTCAGGGGTAAAGGTCCGAATAAATTGCCAGAACTTTGAGAGATCGTAAATCTGCATCTTGACACTATGGACAGTTTTTAACATTTTACAAAATTATTTTATGAATGGAATAACATGTTCGCGGCGCCGCGGTGGCTTAGTGGTTGGCAGGGATTCCCGGTTCAAATCCGAATCTGGGTGAAGTTTCCACGTTCTCGCCGTGTCCGCGTGGGTTTCCTCCCACAGTCCAAAAACATGGATCAATGTCAATTGAATTCTCCGAATTGCCCCATATAGAGTCTGTCTGTGTTTGGATGATTGTGCCCAGTGATAGATTGGCGTCCTGTCCTGGGTGTATCTGCCCAGCGCCTGAAACGTTCTCCCCTGGATGGGCATGGGGAACCCCCCTGCGACCGTAGTAGAGGATAAAGCAGAAGATGATGGATGGATGGCTGAATGACGTGTTTATTGTTCCCTCGGTGAAGAAACAGTGAACACAGAGACGTTTAATTAAATATTTCATCTGAATTGCATTTAGAGAGAGTATATGAGACAGGCTTTGTAATTCTTCTGTTAATCTCTGTGTGACCGCAAACTTTTCTAGAACAAATGTCATATATTAAAATGTTATATGTTAAAATGTAAAATGTTATAACAGTCTTTCAAATGAGTTCTAACGCTGTATACTGACTCTGTTGCTCGAACTGAAACTCGTCTGTTCTTGTTTTGTCTTTTTTTTTTTTTTTTTTTTTTCTCGTCTCTCTTCACCTCTCACCCAGTCACTGCCACCACAGTCCAACCCTACCTACTCCAGCATGTTGCCTCCCTCCCCCTCTGCTCCTCCTCCTCTGCCTCGTAAATTTGATCCGTCCCCCTATTCTTCCCCTCACCTCCCTCCTCCCCCCTCAGCCAACGCAAACACAGGTGAGTGGAGCAGCACGTTGCACTACGGGCCGGACAATGTAAGATTTTTTGAGACAATGAGTTAATTGACGACTTCAAATGAGCACCAGCATTAACATGTCTGAACCAGGCGTTAATGCCTTCCTTTAAATAATACTACATCCCGACAGCTGGAGCTTACATCAGTGTTTCGGGCCATTAGATGCACAAGCTTGACTTATTTTCACTTGATACAGCAAAAATGAATGAGCTTCTCCAATAATAGGCCCATCTTGGGGAGAAGGTTCAGGGTTCTGGGCAGATACACCCAGGACAGGGGGCCAATCCATCGCTGAGCACACAGTCGCTCACATAGACACATACACTATAGAGGCATTTTAGAGCAGCTCGTTTATCTTGAATCCATGTTTTTGGACTGTGGGAGAAAACCTACACAAATCGGGATTCAAACATGGATCCCCGGGGCTGAGAGACGGATGTGCAAACCACAGCGCCACCTTTCATTCTGTAGTGAAGAACTGGATACATTTCCTTTGGTTCGTCACTGGATTCTCTGATTTAATGTTTTTTTTTTTTTTTTTTAAAGTTGTAATATTAATATTGCTACATGTAATCTGTCAGTGAGCTACACTACAGTGAGGTGGCGCTCTGGAGGTCATATGACTTTGTAGTTTGTCATTTTTTTCCTCAAAATGAATCGCATGCTGTGAGTTTTGTAACTATACAACAACATGCTCAGAAGTCGCATCACTAACATTTTGACTCCTAAATGACCTCGAAAGTCAGAGGCTTCAGCAAAAAAAAAAAAAAAAATTTTTTTTTTTTTTTTTACCACAAACGTTTTTGTTTTTGAACCTCATTCATTTTTGCCGTTGAAATTCCTGCTCAGACCCAGAGTTCCAAATATGGGCATAACCAACATGGTGTCGACCACAAAACGATGCCACGACTTCAGTGGCCTGTTTGCTGTTGACACTCAACTCTCGAACGTGTAAGGAGTTGTACGCGAAGCCTCTTTCGTACTAAGATTTAATATCAGTTTTAGTAATTGTTGCTATTTCTTTGTTTTTTTTTTTACTTATTTTTTTTTAGGATTCAAAGTAGCTTAATGTTTTATGCTCGACGAGTTTTTTAGTTCAGAAATGTAGACTGTTTTTTTTTATGTTTATAAATTGACATTGTATGATAAATTCACTAAAAAGCTAGATTTTTTTTAATGACATCAATCTTTACCTGAGTTTGCTCTGTAATGCTGCACATCCACAGAGGAAAGTTTCTCTTTTTTGAAAAGAATATGAGATCAAATGGAAGGACAAATCAGTCTCATCATGAGATAAAGACCTGACACGTGTCTCCTCTTGACTTTAAGTTTAGATCTCAATACAGTCTCAGATTGTCTCAGATTTGACAAAATATTGCCCTTGTTTATTAAAGACAGGAGTCTCATTATGAACTTAAAGACTGCGAGCTGTCCGCTCCTGTTAATGACTATCTTTAATTACATTCATATCTCATCAGATCATTTCTCGTCTTTGAGAACATTTGTGATGAACTAAATGAGACGTAACTGAGATGGTCATTTAGTAGATGCTTGTATCCCAATGACTTACAAGTTGGGTTTGGAATACAGGGTCAGATTCAGCCCCCCTGGGGCATTGAGGGTATTAAGGGTCTTGCTCAAGGACCCAGGCTGGTAACTTCAGTGGACCTGGGATTTGAACCCCCAACCTTTAGATTAATACCTCAAGACTCTAACCACTCAGATATCACACATTTATTATTGTATTTTAAATGAAATTAATTTAGTTATTTTCCTCTTGGTCTCTAAATGAAGTGATATTTGTGAGGCCATCATTCAGGATGTTCCTTTATCCACATGTTTTAATTAACATAATTTTTCCAAATTGTTTTTTAGTGGATTAGAACATGTAACAGTGATGTAAATGTACCGTATCTCCTTTCTATATAGGTTTTCTTCCGAGTGTGTCAGTAGCAGGGCCGGTGGGCGTTCAGGCCAGTGACCAGGACATGAGTTTGGGTCAATACTGGACCAGGCTGCAGTGAGCGAGAGAGAGAGTGAGAGAGAGAGAGAGTAAGTGAGTGAGAGAGAGAAAGAGAGATAGAGAGAGAGGATTTGGCACATTCAGACAAAACCAGCATGACTGAACACCTCAGTAGCGTGACTGCAGTGACCTCAGTGTTCCCAAAAACGACTGAAACCAGCCCCACTACGTGAACACCTCCACCAGCCCACAACAACGCGATGCTTCACCTCCATTTCCCACCTCAGACGAAAACGAAAATCAGGGAAGAATCCATGAGCCATGCTAAGCAACCTGAAGCTGTGAGAGCCCATCGTGTGAGGACGAAGAAACACCAGCCTGCAGATGCGGACCAACACAATGAAGACCCAAAGTAGGACTCTGAGGTTGTTGGTTTGGCCATTGAGCTCCGTTACACATGAAAATCCAGCCATGTGATGCAATCAGTCGGCCAGACCTGTTTAGAGCCTCGTGAAGCAACCAGATCAGGGACGATGAGGCAACTATATCCAGAGCTTTAACCCAGACCTCAGTTACTGCACGTGCGCATCAGACAATCAGCATTTAATCCAATCTAAGCCATGGTCCGAACGGCAGCCGTCATTAAACAGGTCGGCAAGTATAAATTATCCAACAATCACTTATTATTCTTCCGAAACAGTTGGTAAATGTTTTCTTGTTCGGTGTTTGATGTTTGCTTCTTTAGTTTTAACTTCTAAACCAGCATTTTTGTTTAAACTCATGCTATAGTTTTTACGTACGGTAAACATTCAGTCATCGACGTATTTAACAGGAAAAAGTAGCGATAGATTAGATTTATAGATAGATTTATGAGATCGATCGCACCTTCGCCGCCCAGCGCTGGGGATCCAGGTTCAAATCCCAATCTCCATGTTCTCCCCGTGTCCATGTGGGTTGTCTCCGGGTTCACTGGTTCCCTCCCACAGGCCAAAAAATGGATTCAAAGTACATTGCCCCAATCTCAATTGCCCCTCTTTAGTGTTTGTGTAAGCGAGATTGCGCCCAATGCTGGATTGGCCCCCTGACCTTGGTGTATCTGCCCAGTGCCCAAAGCGTTCTCCCCTGGATGCACATAGAAACCCCACGCCCTCCCATGACCCTAGTAGAGGATAAAACAGAAGATGAGATGTGATGAGATTTTTCCCACTCTGTGCACCAGTGGGGTCCATTAAAACAAGTTTACCCAAAAGTAGTGTAAGGGAAGTCCACCATACCAATGTGGTTGTTGGTGGTCCATCAGCTCCAGACCTCATAAGTGCATAACCTTTTCTACAGACACACTCCCGCTTTAAGATCAGTGGACTTGGAAGCGTTCCAACAAGCTCGGATCGTTGTGATTGGGAGGTGTCCACAAATTTTTGTGTTTACATAGTGTGGAAACATGAGCGTTAATGCACCAAAGTAATATTTATCCATCCATCATCTTCTGTTTTATCCTCTACTAGGATCGCGGGAAGGGGTTCCCCATGCCCATCCAAGGGAGAACGTTTTGGGCGCTGGGCGGATACACCCAGGACAGGGCGCCAATCCATATTTATAGGAATTAAAATGATAGACCGAGCTCATCATCAGATGTGTTCTCATGGATGCAACTGGCCCTCAATCAGCATGTTTATAAAAGGCTTTTTTTTTTTTAAAGAAGGAAGCGACGATCCCGCCATCTGCGCAGTAATCAGTGAACTGCTCTGATGATAAAAGGCAGATGATATCAGAAGGGTGGAGGGTTTGCTGACAGGAAGACAGATTTTTTTTTCTCCCCCTGCCTTTTAAATAAGGCGTGCACTCGTTTGACCGAATCAGCGACTCGGCCGCCGTGCAGAGCGCAGGAAAGAGGCTGATTTTAGTCGATGTCAGTTGGTGCGTTAAAGATTCAGACTGAAACAAAAAAAAAAAAAAACAACAGTTTGAAATATCAACCAACAGAAGAGAAACCTCAGGTGCAGTACAGATGGGTGCAAAGAATCCGGATCCCTCCATCAGCTCGCTTTCCATCAGACCCAATGCTCCATGTTTAAAGCTTTTTACTTTAATTTTTCACCCAAATTACAACCCTACTATAAAAAAGACTCATGTCTTATTGGAAATCTTTATTACTAATTGAAGTTAGTGGTGTATCATTCACTTCTATGAACTGCACTACAGTATGTATGGTTATGTGCTGATGGTGTACTAGGTTTTTTTTAAAAGTTTAGTATAGTTTATTTATAGTAATACTGCTCTAACGCAGCTCCTTGGTTTCAGTGAAGGGTTTTGGTAACACTAAACCGAATACACTGTCACTCCCAAGCATCAAATGTTGTGGCAACTCTTTAGGAAAGGCCTTTCTTGTTCCTGCATGATAAATACATCTACATTTACATTTAGATTTGGTCATTTATTGGACGCTTTTATCCAAAACGACTTACAAGGTGAGCACAGGGTTCATCACAACATCCCTGGAGCAATGAGGGTTCAGAGTCTTGCTTAAGGAGCCACATTGGTAACTTCAGTGGACCTGGGATTTCAACCCACAACCTTTATATTGATAACCCAACACCCTGACCACTGAGCTACTGCGCCCTTTTAAAAAGACAAAGGAACATGAAATGTTAATAAATAATAACAGTAATCGAGATATTACAATGACGCAACACAGAAAATTAAATGACTTTATTGGATGTTCATTTAACAAACTAGTTTTTTTTTATTTTATGGAAATTTGGTTTTAATACGCATCTACAGTATATCTTGGATGCTCAGGGAGGACTTGGTCTGCACTGACCCTTCAAGGGTTCTTTCTTATAAAATAAACCACATGGTGGTTCTTCTTGCCACCGTTACTTCAGCTGAATCTTTGGGGGCTCGGGGGTTACACTTGTGTTCACACACTCTGGGAAACGAAACCCAGGACTTTCTCGCTGTGAAGTGGAAGCACCAACCATTGTGCCACTGCGTCACCATTTTGTCTGTATATTATAAGTATATTGTATTTATTTTCAAAATACAAATAATGTTCTTAGACTGTTCTTGTAATCTATTCATTCATTCATTATCTCCCGGTTTATCCTTGATTAGGGTCGCGGTGGGGTTTCCCATGCCCATCCAGGGGAGAACGTCTCAGGCGCTGGGCAGATACACCCAGGACAGGGCGCCAGTCTATCGCTGGGCACACACTCACTCACACAGACACACTCTATATGGGGCAATTTTAAGTATTCAATTGACTTGATCCATGTTTTTGGACTGTGGGAGGAAACGAGGAGGACATGGAAACTCCACCCAGATGGGGATTCGAACCGGGAATCCCTAGCGCTGAGAGGCGAACATGCTAAACCACTAAGCCACCGTGCCGCCCTCTTGTAATCTAGTTTGTTTTATTTATGCCATTGTTAAAATGACTTATCCTTATTATTTACTGCTTTGACCTTTAACATCAGCCAGGTAGGACTAAAGTTAATGCTCAAAAACAATCTTACAACTTCCCAAATTAAGTTCAAATGTATTATACTTATAATCATGAACAGAATCGAAATATTATATATGCTATATAACAATTCACAGTGTTGTAACATACAAAAATAATAAATTATAAAGGATAAAAAAGTACTACTACTACTAATAATAATAATAAATGGGCCTTAAAAAGCTGGAGAATAAAAATGAAATATAATCAAATCCAATTTAAAGTTTTGATAGCAATTTAAATATCGAATAATAAGTAAAGTTGGGAGGTCTGTTCAAGTCAAATCTCGTGTAGTTTATAGAAGTTAAAGTAAGTAGAGAGATATTTCTATTAAGTTTGTAAGTGAGGAATCGTCAAGTCGACTCAAACCCATGAACTAAAGAAGCAAACATCCGACGCTGAACCCGTTTACATTTATCGTAACGAGATGTTGCTTGTTTTTTTTTTTTAATTGATTTTATATATTCTACCAAATCCTTGCTTTAAGGTATCAGATTTATCGTGATGTATTATTGTACATTTATGACGATCTTGGCTGTGGGTTTTAGTCGCCCGTCGTCCGAACCGTTTGACTTTTCCGTTCCGTGAAGCCGCCCTGATTCCGGCCTTCTTTCGAATGCATGTGTGAGCGAGTGCCCGTAAGGTTAGGACGGACCGCCGGACGAACCGCGTTGCCATGTTTTTCTCATTTGTGAACCTTTCGAGTGTGAACCCTTTTGTGACACTATTAAAGACTGAAGGAACCCGGCTGAGGACCCGCGTTGTGCTCTGTTTTCATGCGTGGTGTTGTTCTCGAAATGCGGCAACCACACTCTTCCTCTGCGCCGGCTCGGGTGCGCCGCAGCCCGGGGTTGTCGAGAAGCAAAGCACTGCTCCAAGCTCCTGTCTGCTGCTGTTTATGTCTCGCTGTCACTGAGCACTAGCATTTCCTGCCTATGTGCCTGTGGATTTCCTGTTTTTGTTACTCGTGTTACCACACCCCCCCCCCCTGAATAATGTAAAGCCAGGCCGAGAGAGAGGCAGGGGACCTCTATTCACGACCAGAACCTCTATTCACGACCAGATCGGCTCAGATGTGTGAATGTTACCTTTGAGGTCTGAATATTTAATAGAATGTTCAGAATTCAGTAAAAGCATACAGATCGGATTTATTTGCTCTGTTAATGTGCATTTTCACATATGATGAATGAACAGGGCGGCCAAAAAACGAAACCTATTTAGGAAACCATTCATTCATTCATTATCTTCCGCTTATCCTCTATTAGGGTCGCGGTGGGGTTCCCCATGCCCATCCAGGGGAGAACGTCTCGGGCGCTGGGCAGACAGACCCAGGACAGGGCGCCAATCCATCGCTGGGCACACACTCACTCACACATACACACTCAATAGGGGGCAATTTTTTTTGAGAATTCAATTAACTTGTTCCATGTTTTTGGACTGTGGGAGGAAACCGGAGAACCCGGAGGAAACCCACACAGACACGGGGAGAACATGGAAACTCCACCCAGATGGGGATTCGAACCGGGAATCCCTAGCGCTGAGAGGCGAACGTGCTAAACCACTAAGCCACCGTGCCGCCTAAAACCTTTTTAGGAAACCAATATTATTATATTCTAATATACAATTATTATATTATGTGGGCTAGAGTAAAGTTGACTCATTAATGTTATTAAATTGTGTTTTTTTTAATCTAACATGGTAAAATTAGACCAAAAAAAGGTCTAATTTCCTGAAAAATCCGATAACAGGAGGAGAAATTACTTGGAATATCAGTATAATGCGTCACTTAAGCCGGACTGTCCACATGGGGCTTGTATATTCGAGCAAATAACAGCAGAAGAGATAATAAATTGCATGGAATGAATTGTGGTATGTGGACAGACGACGGGTTCGATGTAAAGACACATTAAAAAAACTGCAACGCTTTGGGGGTGAAGCAGGTTAAAAACAACAGGAGCTCAAACTACTAAGAAATCCCCCCAAAAAATGTGGAAACACCAAACTTTTCAGTGAAGCTGTTGATATTCCAGGTTCGAATCCCGTTGGGGTGAACACAGGTCCTGTCTGCACCCGAGTGGGGTTTTGGTCCTTGCCCTCGATGCTGCCCAAGAGCCCCGGTAAGTAGGATTTACATTTTGATGTTTCCACTGTCTTTATGAGGGCCACACAGGGACAGCCAAGAACCGACGGGAGCCTCAGCCATTCAATGCAGATGTTTGTGTTAAAGTGCCCAGTGATATAGATTGCCCCCCTGTCCTGGGTGTATCTGCCCAGCGGCTGAAACGTTCTCCCCTGGATGGGCATGGGGACCACCCCCCATGACCCTAATATAGGACAAAGCAGAAGATAATGGATGGATGTTTGTGGTAAAGGTTTTGGTGGCATAGAGGCTTAGTGATTAGTATGTTCTCCTCTCAGCACTACGGATCCAGGTTTGAATCCTGATCTGGAGTTTTTATGTCCGTCCGTCCGTCCCCCCCCCCGTGTTCATGTGAGTTTTCTCCAGGTTCTCCAGTTTATTCTTACAGTCTAAAAACATGGATTTAAGGTGAATTGGCTGCTCTAAATTACCCCTGTATATTGTATGCAAAGCAATGGATTGCCACATTGTCCTGGGTGTGTCCACCACCGCCCAAAAATGCAATAACAATATAGGATTAAGGGGTCACAGTGATGGTGTGAATATAATTTTTGCAGAAGGTCATGTTTCGGGACATGAAGCTCAGAATGTCAGCCAGATCTTTTTTTTATTATTTTGAATTCAGGATGAGGCGGCACAGTGGCTTAGTGGTTGGCACGTTCGCCTCTCAGCGCTAGGGATTCCCGGTTCGAATCCCCATCCGGGTGGAGTTTCCATGTTCTCCCCGTGTCTGCGTGGGTTTCCTCCGGGTTCTCCGGTTTCCTCCCACAGTCCAAAAACATGGATCAAGTTAATTGAATTCTCAAAATTGTCCCATATAGAGTGTGTCTGTGTGAGTGAGTGTGTGCCCAGCGATGGATTGGCGCCCTGTCCTGGGTCTATCTGCCCAGCGCCCGAGACGTTCTCCCCTGGATGGGCATGGGGAACCCCACCGCGACCCTCCCCCCCCCCCCCCCCCCCCCCCCCCCCCCCCCCCCCCCCCCCCCCCCCCCCCCCCCCCCCCCCCCCCCCCCCCCCCCCCCCCCCCCCCCCCCCCCCCCCAGCGGGAGATAATGAATGAATGAATGAATGAATTCAGGATGTTTTTCACTCTCCACTTGCATCAGTGCGCCCTGAACCCCCGTCACCCTGACACCGCTTTGCCATTGTTTCTTACCCTGCACGATGGGACACCCCAAAAATCACATGGTCCCGTCATCGCGATGTGGTCCTTGTCATTTCACCTGCGTCGGACGTCAACTTTGAGAATAAAAGGTTCACCTTCTTCCTTGGAAGGTTCTAGAGCTTCTGAACATGACTCACCCTTCTTGCAGTGTTCTGCTGTTGCCCCCCCCCCCTGCCCACCCCACCCCTTACTGCTGCTGATGATAATGAGCAATGCAATCGGCCCTCGCATCAGACCACGGTCACGTCGGCCCAATCCCCCTCGGACCTGAAGGGCACTTATCGCGTCGATTTGGATGTGGCATCGGTGCCATCTCCGTCCCACCCTCTATCTGTGCATCTGCCGCCCTCGCCCTTTAGAGGCCTGAGGAAGGGATGGGAAAGCGGTGATCCGGCGATCTGTGAGAACGAGTTTCTAGCAAGCAGGTCGGCAGAAGGATGTCTGTAAACCGTCTGCAGGTTTTCACGCCTTATGATCTGGTGCAATAAAACAGGAACTGCTCTGGTGGAAACCCGTAGCTCGTCTTGTCACAGTTTGTCGGCTGGTCGTCGAATCAAGTTAAATATTTAGTGTGAGCTACAAATAAGCCACGGCATACGTGTACGTTCTTCCTATTCGCAGGGTTCGGGTTCAGACAACGCGTCAAGATATTGCATACGGTTATTAATGCTGATGCAAATTATGCATCTTTATCTTTGTGGCACGTGATTTTTGCCCCAAGTCAAATGTAGTTGCCTGCCCAAAGACTCGAACCTTAACCCATTACACCACCTTTGGAAGAAACTGAGACGCCGCCAACCAATCAGACCTTGAGGTCCAACTTCAGTGCATTGGATTGAATGGGTACAAATAGAACCGGGGGCGGCACGGTGGCTTAGTGTTTAGCACGTTCTCCTCTCAGCACTAGGGATTCCCGGTTCGAATCCCCATCTGGGTGGAGTTTCCATGTTCTCCCCGTTTCCGCGTGGGTTTCCTCCGGGTTCTCCCGTTTCCTCCCACAGTCCAAAAACATGGATCGTCAATTGAGTTCTCCAAATTGCCCCATATACAGTGTGTTTGTGTGCGGGCCTGTGTGAGTGAATGGGTGTCCAGCGATAGATTGGCACCCTGTCCTGGGTGTATCTGGCCAGCGCCCGAAACGTTCTCCCCTGGATGGGCATGGGGAACCCCCCTGGCGACCCTAATATAGGATAAAGAAGAAGATAATGAATGAATGAAAAGTGTGGAGTGCACAAAGAAGTGCCCTAAAGGCATGACTTGAGTCTGGTGTGGAAGAACCCAAAAAAGCCACATAGGGTCCTGACCTCAAAACCATTGCAGATGTATTGGAATATCGATTACAGGCCAGGTTGTCTCGTCTGAGCTCACAAATGCTTTTGTAGATGAATGGGCAAGAATTTCAAAAGAGACACTTTAAAATCTTCAAAAAAGTGCACTTACAATTCCCACAGGTGTAGTGTGCAAGTGCCCTAAATGTTTTATCTATAAGATTTGAGGTTCTTCAGAACGAAGCAGCTACACCTACAGAAGATAAGCATCCGGAGAACCTTTGAGGAACATTTACCAAAGTAAATCAGCACCTTCTTGAGTCAGTGTGTTTGTGTTTTCTGCCGGCTTCCTGTCAGAGGGGAAGTGCACCACCCATCTGTGTGACTCCCAAGCTTGAAGGAACAGTGATTTCGGGGGTGATAGCAGAGCCGAGCGAGGGCCTTGAAGATGGAGGGAACGAGCATGGGACGGGGTGAAAGAGAGAAGCACAGGGGGGCGGAGCAGGGGGACAGGAAGTGCGGTGGCTAAATAAAGCCAAGAGGGGATGGAGAGGGCGACAGGGACGGAGATGCGGAGTGCGGAGCGGGACGGCAACCGAGGAAACGAGTGACTAGTCCGAAAACGGAGACGGAGGAAGGAGGCAGAAGTCGTGACAAAGTTGATCACGCAAAGGAAGAATGGAGGTGACGGCAGTCTGGGCAGTGAGAAAACTGAAGGTACGAATGGTCACCTGCTTTATTTAAACCCTAATATTCGATTAAAGGTGTAAAGCTGCTCAGTATTTTGGAATCTGGGCTCGGCGCTCAGGTTTTTTCGCCTCGTTTGCTCATCAGTAGCAGAAGTTTGACGTTGTCTAAATTTGTCTCACTTCTCTCTTTCCTGTCTCTAAGCTTTCTCACGATCGCAATCAGGCGCTTCTGAACGGTCTTCCTCCCGCAGACATCGCAAACCCCGCATTAGAGCGCCCCATTCGAGCCCTTGGACCCCGATACTTTACATTAGTAGTAAATTAATAAGACAGTTCTTTATTTCAGGACATTTTTTTTTTTTAACATCCGATTTTTTTTGTTGACTTCTGTTATCTGCGGCAACATCATTCCACATTATGGTTTTGATTTTTTTTTAAATTCATCCTTAATGTTTTCTCTATTGAATTATTCTCCAGTTTAATTCATAATTCTTTCAGGTCTCCCAGATTTGCTTTTCACACGGTTTGCATCTTGCTCAAGACTAGATTTGAAAATTCTGATATTCCGAACTAAAATCTGTGATGTCACAGACTCAGGGAAGCAAACTTAAAGCTATGTGATGTAAGTTTTTTTAGTTTCTAATACATACAAACTTCACAAACTAAACTGTAAATTACATGTTTTTTTTTTTTAGGATTCCAGCTCAGAACGCAGCATCTGTCAGCCCAGCTCTCCTCTCCTCATCCTCTCCCAATCCTTGTACCAGTGTCTAGGTAAAATGACGCTGGACGGGGTTTGGGGGGGGCTGAGTGAGGACATGCATCCGTCATTCGGAGAGCGATGCTCAGCATTGTTCTTTTTCAGACGGCATCCTGTTCATCGTCGTCGAGAGCGCATAGAAATCTAAAGGAAACCCTTTTATAACACCTGAATCAACATGTTGAATTCCGGCTTTGCGCTGGGTTTAATGGTTCGTTAACTGACCTTTTAAAATTGGAACCTTAATGTTTTGTCATTTCGGGTTTGGCCCGATTTTTTTCAAAGGCGTGTAAGTTTGATAACGATAAACATGTTTAATTTTTACTGCCAAATAAATTTGATTGTGGTTATTCTTTTATTTAAATCATTAAAGGCTGCTGAAACGTTTGTGACCTCAATTCACTTTTTAGTGCAAATCGGTTGTTTCCTGAAATTTTGTAAATGTTAATTTATATATAATTGTTGGCTTGTTGTTGTTGTTGTTGGTGTTATTTTTTTTATTGACACAAGAAACCTTATTTAACTCACTGATCAGCACCTAAATATAAGTTTCCTCTGTGCCCAATCGCACTAATCACTCCCTCCACCAATCACTGGTGTTGCTGCTTGACCCACACGAAGGTGGAGAGACATCATGCGCCACTTCTTGGTGGTTTGTACAGAGTATACAGTATAAACCTAGGCCGAGTCCTTATAAGTAAGTATATTAGATGCTGAGTAATCTAAGCAAAGGTGTGGATTTGTATAAAGAACATACCCACACACATTCATCCTTTTATAAAAAGATGATGCTCGTTAGAGAAATAAACTTTTCTGCTGTGATGTATGACAGCCATTACGGGTCATTTGTTTTTATTCAGTCATCAGTACGGATACTTTGGAATCTGAAGCTCTTTATAATTAAAATATCAAGTCTTAGGTGATCCTGTCTTAAATTGCAACACATGGTGCATGGTGCCATTTTCGAGGCGTGTCGCTATTGTGACACAGCTGGTGCTGTAACTTTTGGTAATATAACATATTTATTGACACACCCACCTCAAAATAGCACCATGCACCATGTTTTGCAGGTTAATCACTCTTAAGTGATTATACACGACTTTCTTAATCACTGAGATGTTCATATAAAAAGCTTCGAAAACCAAACTCCATATGAGTTTATTGTTCATCTTCATCACTACATTTTACCATTTTATCTTTGCTTCAGGGTGGCACGGTGGCTTAGTGGTATGTTCTCCTCTCAGCACTAGGGATTCCCGGTTCGAATCCCCATCTGCGTGGAGTTTCCATGTTCTCCCCGTGTCTGCGTGGGTTTCCTCCGGGTTTTCCGGTTTCCTCCCACAGTCCAAAAACATGGATCAAGTCAATTGAGTTCTCCAAATTGCACTTTATTTTTTATTCACTGTTATTTTTAGACTGGGAGGAATGTGGTTGCGCGTGTATGTGGTGTTTACGGTAACTTCGGTGTCACGGATTTTTTTTCTTACTTGTTTTTAGGACCAAAAAATTCGCGTTTCTTGGTGTTTTTGTTTTTAACCAACAATGTTTTCGAAACAAATTTTATCAACAACAAAAAAAAAATGTTGTCAGCACTTTTTTTCTTTGCCGCTGCGGCTCGTTGTCTGTCTGTCAGTCAGTCTGTGACGCGGTGGGCGTGGCTTCGTAGTACGGTAGCATGTGCGCGCGCGCGCGCGAGCGCCCTATTCTCGGCCCCGGCCGGCGTTGCTAGGCGACCGCGGCCGCGTGCCTCCTCCACATACTTATACATAAATCCCGGTTGCGCGTGTTTAGAAGCAGCCAATGAAACGCGGCGAGGGGCGGGACCTTGGCTGACCCGACGCCGATACGGGGAGCAGCGGAGACGCGGGAGGGGGGGGGAGAGATCCCGTTTCAAAAAAGAGTCATGAAGTAACGAGCAGAGGAGCGAGAACGTTTTAATAAAGTGATTATAACGTTTTAATGGAGTGATTATAACGTTTTAATGGAGTGATTATAACGTTTAGAACCCGCGACGTAACGTCACGGACACCGACGTGACTATTGTTCGTGAACGCGAAGTGACTCCGAGTCGAATGGGAACCTCATAGGGACACCGAGGCTGAAACGCACAGGTATGACACCCTGTTTAATTCTCATTCAGCTGGTTAATGTAAACCGACGCGGCTCGTAATGTCAGCGTGCTTTTAAAAAGCAACTCACGCAACTGACAACCGAATCGAACCGAACATGTCTCTGAATCTCTGTCTAGGAATGAGTTCCCCTGAAAGAGTCCCTTTACCTGTTGCCGGGGATCGCGACTGAAGAGTCGACTCCGAGTCCTTTAATATACCTCTACCTAGTCGTTACATTGTGCATAACTGATTATTGTTTAGATCAAAGGCGATCGGCTTTTAATAGCATTGCGTTTAATTTGTATTCTGTATCTGTTTTTTTTTTTTTTGTTATTGTCTCGGAATCGATTCCTCGAGGAATCGGATCGACTGGCCGACCCTGAACTGGAGCTGAAAACTAGATTAATTTCAAATCTGTTTTCTAGAGTTTGGTTAGTTATTCGTTACATCTTGTTACCTGTTTAATCCAGTTCTAAAATCCGTCTCCATCCTCCATGTCCTCCACTTACCATTAAGATGGACTTTGTAGTTCTACAATTACAGACTGTAGTCCATCTGTGTTCTTTGTTGTTGATCGTCCCCTGTTGGTTCTCAGGAGCATCACAGAACAGGTATCATTTGGGTGGTTTATTGTTGATGGTCAGTTCTGCAGTGACGGTGATGTGGTGGGGGGGGGGTAGTTTCATTTCTCCACCTCAGTGACACTGCTGGCTCTCGCAAACTGCATGCCGAGCTCTATATGACACACGCATCCCAAAACACATCTGGTCCACATCTGGTGAAGCTCTGCTGCGACCTGCGTGGGAACCACTCTTGGCTGATGTATGGGCCCCAATGTAAATATGTGACCAGCAAGTAAGCCAGATGATTTTGTTTTCTGGGATATATTCAGGGCGGCATGGTGGCTTGGTGGTTTAGCATGTTCTCCTCTCACCGCTAGGGATTCCCGGTTCGGTTCCCTATCTGGGTGGAGTTTCCATGTTCTCTCCGTGTCCGCGTGGGTTTTCTCCGGGTTCCTCCGGTTTCCTCCCACAGTCCAAAAACATGGATCAAGTCAATTGAGTTCTCCAAAATGCCCCATATAGAGTGTGTGTGTGTAAGTGAGTGTGTGCCCAGTGATCGATTGATAGATTGGCGTCCTGTCCTGGGTGTATCTGCCCAGCGCCCGAGACGTTCTCCACAGGATGGGCATGGGGAACCCCCCCACGACCCTAATAGTGGATAAATTGGAAGATAATGGATGGATGGGTTATATTCATACATTCAGTATGCATAGGGTCAAGGTTTGGTACAGAGCGCTCTTCTCCTCGTGTTTACTGAAATACTTTTGAACTTTTAGTCCCCTATCTTGCTTTCTGCTCGTCACTTTGACCAGCATTCATTTATTCATTCATTCATTATCTTCCGCTTTATCCTCTATTAGGGTCACGGGGGGGTTCCCCATGCCCATCCAGGGGAGAACGTTTCGGGCGCTGGGCAGACACACCCAGGACAGGCGCCAATCCATCGCTGGGCACACACTCACTCACACAGAAACACTCTATATGGGGCAATTTGGAGAGCTCAATTGACTTGATCCATGTTTTTGGACTGTGGGAGGAAACCGGAGAACCTGGAGGAAACCCACGAGGACACGGGGAGAACATGAAAACTCCACCCAGACGGGGATTCAAACCGGGAATCCCTAGTGCTGAGAGGAGAACATGCTAAACCACTAAGCACTTTGACCAGCATGTCTTTCTTAATTCAGTATTTGGGAAGTCAATTGGAATCAATGCATTTAAAGAGACAATTCTTTTGGTTTTTCTTTTTGCTTCATGAAGACAGCTGAGGAATCCAGACACACCTCTTTATTATTTGGTCTATTTATAGCTCTTCTTGTCAACGCTGATGTCACAGCGAGAATATTAAAGCTATTATATGCTTTGTTCCATCAATTTGGATGACTGTCCCATACAGAGATACACATCAGTTCATAATAACCTTTTATGAGAGTAATGAGTTTGATGATTTGAACCATTAATTATCTTTAATAGCTTATTATTTAATTGCAGTTTAAGGTTTTTTTTTTGTAGCTTATAACAGCTTTATGATTCTGTAATACAAACTTTGGTGCGGTGTGCTGATGTTTAGCATTACGATTGCGCAGGAAACGCACACTGGGTTAGTGTTATGATTTGTAAATGTCTCAGATATGGTCAAAAGTTTGGACACGCCCCCTTTTTTTGGTCTTATTCTCCATGTTCTCAGTTTCACTCACTGTAAAGATGGACTTTGTAGTTCTACAGTTCCACTCTGTAGTCCATCTGTTTGTTCTACAGTACATACTGTGTACTCTGTTCTAATGCTCAGAACCCCAATAGCACCACCACAGAGCAGGGGTTATTGGGTGGGGGCATTAGTCCTATCCCAGCAGTGACACTGAGGTGAAGAAATAAAACTACAATGAACCCCCCCTCACCACATCAGTGTCACTGCAGAACTGACCATAAACAATCCACCACCCAAATGATACCTGTTCTGTGATTATTCTGAGAACCAACAGGAGACGAACAACAACAAAGAACACAGATGGACTACAGTCTGTAATTGGTTAGAATAAGGGGCGTGTCCTAACGTTTGCCTGGGACTGTAGATCATGTGAGATGTCTGTATGGAGTAAACATGCTTGAGATGGTTGTGAAGAGCGCACAAGGTTTAAGAATAGAAATACCTCACTCAGTAGTTTTCGAAAGAATGTAGTGCATGTTGTGTGTGTGTGTGTGTGTGTGTGTGTGTGTGTGTGTGTGTGTATGGTATTTACAATGATTGAAATGTTAATAAGCTGGACGTTCCACATTTTATGAAGCTCAGAAGCGTTGTATTACAGGAATGTGCACAGACTGCCTGTGTATTCTCAGTTTCCCATCAATAATAATAATAATAATAGTAATAATAATAACAATAATAATAATAATAATAATACTGTTTACAATGTTAGTCAAACCTGGAACGCATCTGAAATCACATACTGCATACCACATAGCAGGAGAAAGTTGTAGGTGAGAGTGACTAGTATGTGTCTGTCCAAATACACAGTAGGCCATGATTTACATTTGAGGGTTGAGGGTCTTGCTCAAGGACCCACACTGGTAACTTCAGTGGACCTGGGATTTGAACCCCCAACCTTCAGATTGATAACCCAATGCCCTGACCACTGAGCTCCCGCACCCTTTTTAAGGTGTTCAATGATCCCCTCTGTTTACGAGTGTAAATAAGATCTTTTTAATTTTTAAATTGGAGCTCCATGTTAGTTTCAATGAATTAAAGTCCATTTAATTGGAGCTCCATGGGTAGTTTCATGGTGGAGTTTGCATGTTCTCCCCATATCTGTGACGTGGTGCTGTTGTAGTTTCATTTCTCCACCTCAGTGACACTGCTGGGATAGGACTAATGCACCCACCCAATAACCCCTGCTCTGTGGTGGTACTATTGGGGTTCTGAGCATTAGAACAGAGTACACAGTATGTACTGTAGAACACAAACAGATGGACTACAGAGTGGAACTGTAGAACTACAAAGTCCATCTTTACAGGACGTGGAACGGAGAACATGGACACTGAGTGGAGCAAAAAGGAGGCGTGTCATTCTTGGCGGCATGGTGGCTTAGTGGGTTAGCATGTTCTCCTCTTAGCGCTGGTGATTCCCGGTTCGAATCCTAATCTGGGTGTCCATGTCCTCCCCGTGTGCACGGGGGTTTCCTCCAGGTTCTCCGGTTTCCTTCCACAGTCCAAAAAACATGGATTCAAGGTAAATTGAATTGCCCCATATAGTTTGTGTCAGTGTGTGTCCAGCGATAGATTGGCGCCCTGTCCTGGGTGTATCTGCCCGACGCCCGAAATGTTCTCTCCCCCCCCCGTGACCCTAATAGAGGATAGAGCAAAAGATAATGAATGACTCCCACGCTTACAATAAACTTTTGGGACGTGTGTGTCATATAAACCAAAAATTGTGTATAATAACGCAGTTATGAGGGGCAGGTGTAACAATACGCTGACCGCGGTGCTGCCGTCACGCCATGCTGCCGCAAGAGGAAGAGAAACTCCGGTTCGATTAAACAGGAAGGAACGCTGAGGGGAAGAAGCCATGGAGTTAAAAAAATACAGGCTCTAGTCATCATATTTTTCAGCCCGCTCCCGTGGAACCCGGCGTATCGGGGTTCTCCGGCAGGGCCGCTCACGTCAGAACGGGCTCCTGGGTTTCGTAAGAGTCCGCCATGGGGCTTCCTTAGTGACAGAAACGCAGAGACTGTCCAGCCCTTTTTAAAACGTCCTCTCACGGTGCGTGAGATACGGTCGGATGAGATACGGTCGGATGACTCTTTGGTGAAGAACCAGCCGAGAACATGGCGCCGCAAATGAGACGTGAGTTCAATACAGGGTTGTTTTACGTAAGGGTTAGGTGGATGGGGCGTCATTGTTTTATGGCAAGAACTTTAGATTTCATGTAGGTTTTCGTGGGGTTCCACGTTCTGTGATTGTTCTCAGCCCACGTCGGTCACAGGGATTTAACATGTTCTCTATATTAAATAAGGGATAATTGGAAAAATATAACCGGGATTGATGTTAAACTTTTAAATGTGAGGAATCGCACAGTTCTTAAAGCATTAAGGTGTGGCGAGAGGGCGTGGCATTATTCTGAATAAATCACAGGAAACAGGTGTTATTTTTTCCCCAAAGCGTAGTGGAGTACCGTTACACCTCTTTCCGTGATTTTATTCACAATAATACACAACCTGGGTGACAGGGTGGATTAGTGATTTAGCATGTTCTCCTCTCAGTGTTGGGGATTCCCGGTTCGAATCCCCATCTGGGTGGAGTTTCCATGTTCTCCCCGTGTCCGCATGAGTTTCCTCCGAGTTCTCCGGTTTCCTCCCACAGTCCAAAAACATGGATCAAGTCAATTGAATTCTCCAAATTGCCCCATATAGAGTGTGTTTGAGTGAGTGAGTGTGTGTCCAGTGATAGATTGGCGTCCTGTCCTGGGTCTATCTGCCCAGCGCCTGAGATGTTCTTCCCTGGATGGGCATTGGGAACCCCACCGCGTCCCTAATAGAGAATGAATGAATAATACACAACCTCGAGTGTCTTATTGCTTTCATAAAACATTTACAAACACACTATAAAGAAAACAAGGTTTGATTCACAAATTGCATTTATTTAAAACCAGATCATCTTCCACGATGTAATCTAGTCCAGATTTTTAAATGAACACTGATTGCTGAGTAACAGGATACAAGTTTGGTGCTCATTGGAAATTGGAATCGGTTCGCTGTTTATATTATTCTGTATTTCTATTTATGGTACATGATTTAAAATAAGTGGCATGGTGGCGTGGTAGTTAGCATGTTCTCCTCTCAGCACTTGGTATCCAGGTTGGAATCACGATCCTGGGTGGAGTTTCCATGTTCTCCAGCTCTGTCCCACAGTCCAAAAACATGGATTTAAGGTGAATTGGATGCTCCAAATTGCCCCCATGTAGTGTGCGTGATGGATTGGCACCCTGTCTTGGGTGTGTCCGCCCAGCCCCCCCTCCCCCCTAGTGGAGGATTAAGTGAAAAACAATGAAAGGAAGGATTAATTGATTTCTAAAAATGTTGATTAAAATAAAATTATTAATAATCTGGTCTTCCACGATGTAATCTAGTACGTTGTTAAAGTGAACACTGGTTGCTGAGTAACAGGATACAGTTTTGTGCTGATGAGGAATCGGCTCAGCGTTTATGTTAATCTGTATTTTTGTTTATGGTACATGATTTTAATAATGTGATGTATATCATGCATTGATACGAATGTAAAGCTCTTAGAGGTGTGTGCTATTGTCAATAGTAGTGTCACGGCTGGACAAACGACTCGGCCAATCAGATTCAAGGATCGGAAGTACCCGGTTTATAATGTTTTATTTCCTGTGAGCTGATGTAAGTGCAGATCTCAGGTCTGACTGAGGAAAACAACAGCGTTCCTTTAACATGTACATAATGCAAAATCAAGCCGAACGCCGTGTGTGTGTGATGATGTCATCAGGGATCCGGCGCTGTCGTATTCCCGAAGGAACTTACGACACGAGTTCCTCAAACGGACGGCAGGTTTTTTTTTTAGAGTTTAGTTATGTGGGAAACTTTGATTGATGAGTAAGTGAAAATGGAACTGTTACGTCTGAGTCACGTCCCGTTCTTCCTCAAAACATGTAGAGCCCTGTTTTTATGTATTTACATGCAAATATTTAATGACACTGATGCAGTGCTGCTGTAGTTTCATTTAAACACCTCCGTGAAACTGCCGGGATAGGACTAATGCCCCCACCCAATAACCCCTGCTCTGTGGTGGTACTATTGGGGTTCTGAGCATTAGAACAGAGTACACAGTATGTACTGTAGAACAAACAGATGGACTACAGAGTGGAACTGTGGAACTACAAAGTCCCTCTTTACAGGAAGTGGAACTGAGGACATGGACAATAAGTGGAGTAAAAAAGGGGGCGTGGCCAAACTGGTGCCGTGTATATCCATCCATTATCTTCCGCTTTATCCTGTACTAGGTTTACGCGGGGGGGAGACACACATCCAAAACCAAGACAGGGTGCCAATCCATCACGCACACTACATGGGGGCAATTTGGAGCTTTCAATTCACCTTAAATCCATGTTTTTGGACTGTGGGACAAAGCTGGAGAACATGGAAACATGGAAAGGGGGGGAAGTTGCCCATGCCCATCCAAATCCAGGGGAGAATGTCTCGGGCGCTGGGCAGATACCCCCAGGACAGGACACCTGGGTGTCTATCACTGGACACACACTCACTCACACAGACGCACTCTATATGGGGCAATTTGGAGAATTCAATTGAACTTGATCCATGTTTTTGGACTGTGGGAGGAACACGGACACGGGGAGAATATGGAAACTCCTCGCAGATTGGGATTTGAACCGGGAATCTCTGGCGCTGAGAGGAGAACATGCTAAACCACTAAGACACCGTGCCGCCCGGTGCTGTGTATATAAATCAGTAAATTAGTGGGAAATCCTTAATAAACCGTTTTCCTCATACACTTTGCCCCCTTTTCCTCGTCCTCTGTTAGGGATGTCTAAGGAGGTGGCTGGTCCCCCCTCCCCCACTCCCTCTCTTATTGATGTGAAGACAGAGACGCGTCTGGTGCTGAAGAGCTTCCTGCGCAAAGTTCTTGCCGTCGCTCCAGGGGAACGTCCCGGCAGGATCGGAGGCGAATACCATGACCCTAACATATTCAGGTAACACACACACACACACACACACACACACACACACACACACACTCATTGTCAGTGTCCTTCATCAACAACAAATTGTGCAGCCTGAGCCCAGCGCAGGTGTAGCATAACATGATTGATCTTAGTAAACATCAAACCACAGAACAACCCATCAGCAAAGAGAAACCACGATGAGGCAGGTGAAGCATAACAAACTGAGGACGGTGAGGCAGATGGTGACAAAATTTGCATATTGCTGCTTTAAAACAGTGATTTACGCCGAAATCGGTGTAAACGCTTCCTTTTCAAGTTACCCGTTCGAATTAATTTGTCGGCGGTTTGTTTTCTCAGCGCGTCACAAAAGAAGGACGAGCCGAAAAAGGAAAAGCCGAAGAAGGACGAGAGCGGCTGGGACTCTCTAGACGAGAGGATCAGCGCTGCGGAGGAGAAGAAGCATGGCTTCAAAACCATGATTAAAAAACGCCTGAGGCCACGCCCACCCGCCACCGGGTCCACCAAGAAAGAGGCCGGAACACACCAGTCAGTAAACGGCTCGGTGGACAAACAGGGGCACCAGGCCCCCCCCCACAGAGGAGCCGCAGCTTCACCTTTAAATATCAATGTTGAGGTGAGGTGCTTTAGATTTTCGCTTAATATTTATTTATATATATATATATATATGGCGGCACGATGGCTTAGTGGTTTAGCACGTTCTCCTCTCAGCACTAGGGATTCCCGGTTCGAATCGCCATCTGGGTGAAGTTTCCATGTTCTCCCTGTGTCTGCGTGGGTTTCCTCCGGGTTCTCCGGTTTCCTCCCACAGTCCAAAAACATGGATTAAGTCAATTGAGTTCTCCAAATTGCCCCATATAGAGTGTGTCTGTGTGAGTGAGTGTGTGTCCAGTGATGGATTGGCGTCCTGTCCTGGGTGTATCTGCCCAGCGCCCGAGACGTTCTCCCCTGGATGGGCATGGGGAACCCCACCGCGACCCTTATAGAGGATAAAGTGGAAGATAATGAATGAATGAATGAATGAATATATATATATATATATATATTTTTTTTTTTTAATTCATTCCCTCTATTAAATTAGTGTCTATTTTTTATTGTACGGTTACTGTTACTGCTAAATTTCCTTCGTGATGAATAAAGTATTCTATCCATCTATCTATTCCATTCCTTTAATTAATTCATTTAGACGATGTTTTCGTTTCCTCGCAGGAGTGGAAGTCGTCCGGCTCTGAGGAGGAGGGCGAGCGGAAGACGGATGAGAAAAAGAAAAAGAAAAACAAACTTCTTTCCAAGAAATTCTGGAAGAAAACCTCAAAAAAGGAGGAGGCTCGGCCGGCGCGACCCGCATCACTGTCCATCAACAAGGACGCGCAGCCAGAGAAACCCTTTCTGTCCCCAAGTATGTCTTTTTAAATCCATCCATCCATTATCTTCCGCTTTATCCTCTATTAGGGTCGCTTTAAAACAGTGTTTATCTGTTAAATCTGTTAAAAAAAAAAAAACTATATAACAACTATATAATAGATAAATAATATTTTAATATTTAATAATATAATAATAGCCTTGTTTAATTATAAATATATATTTGTTAATGTTGTTAAAATGTAATATATATAAATAAAAAATGTAAAATGCTACCGGCTTTAAAAGCAATCTCACATTTTTTATATTTATTTAATTTATTTATTTTTAAGGCGGCACGGTGGCTTAGTGGTTTAGCACGTTCGCCTCTCAGCGCTAGGGATTCCCGGTTCGAATCCCCATCTGGGTGGAGTTTCCATGTTCTCCCCGTGTCTGCGTGGGTTTCCTCCGGGTTCTCCGGTTTCTTCCCACAATCCAAAAACATGGATCAAGTCAATTGAATTCTCCAAATTGCCCCCTATAAGAGTGTGTTTGTGTGAGTGAGTGAGTGTGTGCCCAGCGATGGATTGGCGCCCTGTCCTAGGTCTATCTGCCCAGCGCCCGAGACGTTCTCCACAGGATGGGCATGGGGAACCCCACCGCGACCCTAATAGAGGATAAAGCAGAAGATAATGAATGAATTAATTTATTTTTAAGTCGGACTTAATTATAGCAGAAACTAAGCACTAAGAACAAATGTCTCCATATGTGTTAAGACCTAAAATAAATATAAATATATAATGTCAGCTGCAGTTCCCAAATTGATAAGCACCTTGGTATGTTCTCCAGCTCACCCTCCTGGCTTCTATGATGACGTCGCTGAGAAGTTGGACCGGATCGCTCAGAGGACAGTGAAGAAGAAATCCCCGACTAAACCTGAAGTCATCGAGCCCAAAGGTAATCAGGGTTCACACTGCGAGAGGATCGTCACCTAGACAGTCGAACGAGTCCGAAACCCGCTGCTGTTTTCTGCCCGCTGACTTCTGACTCTGTTTGCCCCCAGAAAAGACAAAGAAGGACAAAGAGGCCATTATCCAGGAGCTGGTTAAAATCCTAACCATGGAGGGCGATTACATTAATGAAAAGGTAGAGTTTATATTGCAGGCTGTAAATTACCCCCCCGTCTGTGTGGGTTGGCTGCTGTAAATTGCCCCTCTCTTTGTTTTATTTTATTTTTTTTTATTATTAAAATTTAAATTATTCATTTTGAACAGAAGAGTGGCTTAGTGGTTTGGTGGTTCAGTTCTAGGGATCGAATCCCAATCTGGCTGGTGTTTGCATGTTCTCCCTATGTCTGTGTGTGTTTCCTCCCACAGTCCAAAAACATGGATTCAAGGTCAATTGAATTCTCCAAATTGCCCCATATAAAGTGCATGTGAGTGTGTGTATGTGTCCACGACCCTAGATGATGGTGGATGTTTTGGGGTGGCTTGGTGTTGTAGTGGTTAGCACTGGGGATTCCCGGTTCGAATCCCGATCTGGGTGGAGTTTCCATGTTCTCCCCTGTGTCTGTGTCTCCCACTTTATCCTCTATTAGGGTCGGGGGGGGGGGGGGACGTTTCGGGCGCTGGGCAGACACACCCAGGACAGGGCGCCAATCTATCGCTGGGCACACACTCACTCACACAGACAGACGCACTCTATATGGGGCAATTTGGAGAACTCAATTGACTAATTGACTTGATCCATGTTTTTGGACTGTGGGAGGAAACCCACGCAGACACGGGGAGGACATGGAAACTCCACCCAGATGCGGATTCGAACCGGGAATCCCTAGTGCTGAGAGGAGAACATGCTAAACCACTAAGCCACCGTGCAAATGATATGTTTTTAAATTCACTTAAGTTTATTTATTATGCAGTTGCTCCCTGTAGTTATTTTGAAAATAGAATTTGATCATTTAGTTGCTTTGATTTTAAAATCTTTTTTTTATTTTTAATTCTCTGTTGAAGATCAACGCCGACCCGTTCCTCCGCTCGTCCCTCAAGCGCCTCTCGTACCCGTCGTTCGCCAAGCTGCTGGACACGTGCGCCATTGAAACGGAGAGCCCCGTAACGCCGGTTCCCGAGAGCCCCACGCTGCGGCGCGTCGCCATCACAATGGAGATGACGCGGCGCGTCGTGACGGCCACGGGGGCTACGCACCGCGTGCAGGTTAACGCCGAGCGCTACATGGAGAACTTTGCCCCCTGGGTGAAGAAACAAGGCGGATGGGTGGGCACTCTTTCTCTCCTAACTTCTTTTTGACGCTCCACAGGCCTCCACCCAACCTTTAATAATCACCTGAGAAAGGTTTTGGCACGGACAGTACCAGTCCAAAGTTAGGACACGCCCATTCATGCTTCATCCTTTATGTCCTCCACTTACCATACAGATGGACTTTGTAGTTGTACAATCACAGACTGTAGTCCATCTGTGTTCTTTGTTGTTGTTTGCCCCCTGTTGGTTCTCAGGAGCATCACAGAACAGGTATCATTTGGGTGGTGGATTGTTTATGGTCAGTTCTGCAGTGACATTGTAGTTTCATTTAAACACCTCAGTCACACTGCTGGGATAGGACTAATACCCCCACCCAATAACCCCTGCTCTGTGGTGGTACTATTGGGGTTCTGAGCATTAGAACAGAGTACACAGTATGTCCTGTAGAACAAACAGATGGACTACAGAGTGGAACTGTAGAACTACAAAGTCCATCTTTACAGCGAGTGGAACTAAGACCAAAAAAGGGGGCGTGTCCAAACTTTTAACTCTGAGAAACAGTTCTTACTGATTTGCAGAAAATGCTATACTTAAAGCTCCCTATAGAGGACACTATACCCAAACCTAAATGTAATCATTAGTCCTTATGGCCAACAGATGGCAGCATTGAGTTGTTGGAGGTAACCAGCACTCTGTAAACAGACTTTTTTTTTGTGCAGGAGACGATTGTGCAGATGGAGCCGCAGGAGTTTGACTAAGAGGCGGTCGGGCGGTCGGGCGGTGGACTATCGGTGCTTTACCTCGACTATGCAATAAGGGATGTATGAAGCATGACGGCGCAGGTCACCAACACTACTGATTTTCTACAGATGTATTTATGTTTGTTTTTTTTGTTTTTTTAAAAAGCGAATGCTGTTTTTATAGAATGTTTTATAATAGAAGTCGTATGAAAGCTGCTGTCCGTTCGACTGTTCGCTTTGAGGTGGGCGTGGCCAGCTCGGTGTTTGGGGTGCTGAGGGTTAGAGTCCCATGTGCATGACATGCCACAGTGGGGCCCTTGAGCACGGCCCTCATTGCTACAGGGGGAGGTATCATGGCCGACCCTGGGCTCTGAGCCCAAACATCAAGCTGCAAGTCGTCTGCAAAATGCAGGGATGTAGAACCGGAGCGCGATGGTCAAGGATCCTCAGAGTTTTGCATGTGGGAGCTTCGAGGTTGGGAACCCCAGGTCCAACAAAGTTGCCAATGTGGGCCCTTGAGCGAGGCCCTTTACTCTTATTGCTCCAGGGGTCATGGCTGGATCTGTGCTCTGACCCCCGAGTCATCTGCATGATGTGCATGGCATGATGTGAGAGCGGTGGTTCTGCAGGGATGGAGAACTCGGACTTTGGGGCGTGCTAGCTTGATGGTTTGGGGTGTTGAACTTTTAAACCCCAGGTGTAACAAAGTTGCCAATGTGGGCCCTTGAGCAAGGCCCCCAACCCTCATTGCTGCAGCAGTGCTGTATCATGGCTGACTCTGTGCTCTGACCCCCAAACATCAAGTTGAACATCAAGTCTCTTCGGATGAGGATGTAGACCTGGAGTTTTGGGTGTGCTGGCTGAGTGGTTGAGAGGTTGAGCTTTTAATCTGAAGGTTAAAGGTTCAAACCCCAGGTCCAACATCGTTGCCAGCGTGGGCCCTTGAGCGAGGCCCCTAACCCTCATTGCTCACTGGGTGCTGTATCTCGTTGACATACTTTGTCTATTTCTGGTCTGTTTCCATCCGTGTTCATCACTGGATCCTCTACACCAGCTATCTGTGAGCTACACCACAGATAGGTGGCGTTATGGAGGTCGTATCGCCCCCGTGGTGGGTCTTCCTTCTTTAAGGACAATCGCAGAAGTATTAAAGGAGTGAGGTGACCGTACGACAACAACAGCGACAACAACAGCGACAACAACAACGACAACAACAACGCCAACAACAGAGCCACGTGCAGCAACATCAGCATCATGACCCTGAATTCAGTGACGTACAGGGATGAAGAGTGCTGCGTCGCTATGGGTGATGTGGGTGGAGCTAATGACCTCACACTTCCATTCTGGGTGCTGTGTGTGTGTGTGTGGAGGGGGGGGGGGGTTTGTAAAAAAAAAAAAAAAAAAATTACATGAAACGAATTTGAAATAAAATTCTAAAACATGAAACTGAACTTTTCTGTTCATTTCTTGGTTGTTGACGTCGATTCGACAAAAAGTCCAAAAACGAGGAAACATCTGTGATTTAGAACTTAACCCATTCTTTATTTTACCCCCCCCCCCCCCCGACACACACACACACACACACACACACAACCCACCCGGTTAATCTGCTAATCAGCTACAACAGTGACCTGCTGCTTACACCTTAAAGCACCTGCATGAATAAAACATACCAACTAAAACGTTTAGTTTCTAACATTTAACTGAATCTCAGATGCGCGGTGGCTTAGTGGTTTAGCATGTTCTCCTCTCAGAGCTGGGGATTCCCGGTTCGAATCCCTATCTGGGTGGAGTTTCCATGTTCTCCCCGTGTCCCCGTGGGTTTCCTCCGGGTTCTCCGGTTTCCTCCCACAGCCCAAAAACATGGTTCAAGTCAATTGAGTTCTCCAAATTGCCCCATATAGAGTGTGTGTGTGTGAGTGAGTGTGTGTCCAGCGATGGATTGGCACCCTGTCCTGGGTCTATCTGCCCAGCGCCCGAGACGTTCTCCCCTGGATGGGCATGGGGAGCCCCCCCGTGACCCTAATAGAGGATAAAGCGGGAGATAATGAATGAATGAATCTCAGATGCGCGGCGTGGTGGCTTAGTGGTTTAGCATGTTCTCCTCTCAGCGCTAGGGATTCCCGGTTGGAATCCCAATCTGGGTGGAGTTTCCATGTTCTCCCCGTGTCCCTGTGGGTTTCCTCCGGGTTCTCCGGTTTCCTCCCACAGTCCCAAAAACATGGATTAAGGTCAATAGAGTTCTCCAAATTGCCCCATATAGAGTGTGTGTTTGTGAGTGTCTGTGTGAGTGTGTGTGTGTGCCCAGAGATGAATTGGCGCCCTGTCCTGGGTGTATCTGCCCAATGCCCGAGACCTTCTACCCCGGATGCCCCCCCCGCGACCCTAATAGAGGATAAAGCAGAAGATAATGGATGGATGAATCTCATGGACTTTTATCCTGAATGGTTTTTATTTTTAGATTGATTTCTTTTTTTTTTCTCACTAAAGGATCCGAACGCCGTCTCCACCACTGATTACACTACACACTCATTTATACATCGTTACAGACAAATCTATACAGTTCTAATGCGTAGAGAACGAGAGTTTGGTAGAACAGTCCTGCTCACTTTCAACAAAACATCTGTGTGGAGTGAAGAACCCTCTCAGTTTGCAGTTTGCACCAGAAGAGTCCAGAGTCTCTTTTTTTGCTTCTTTTTTTCTTCCCTCCCCATCGCTCCACGTAGCAGCTCAGCTCTCACGCCGGCTGATCAGTCCAGGTATTTTTCCGCCCGCAGGATCTGGCAGTACATCAGCATGGAGAAGGCCAGAGCTAAGATCTGATGAGAGGGGAACCGATGCACAGACATTTTAAACAACGCTGACTCTCAGATCTGAAGACAGATATCATTCATTCATTCATTATCTCCCGCTTTATCCTCTATTAGGGTCGCGGTGGGGGGTTCCCATGCCATCTCGGGCGCTGGGCACACACTCACTCACACAGACACACTCTATATGGGGCAATTTTTGAAGAACTCAATTGAATTGATCCATCTTTTTGGACTTTGGGAGGAAACCGGAGAACCCGGAGGAAACCCACGGGGACACGGAGAGAACATGGAAACTCCACCCAGATGGGGATTCGAACTGGGAATCCCTAGCTTTTGAACTTAAGTTAAGCATTAGCACACCAGCCAGGAAAATAAATAATAATATATATTTGTGGTGGAGTTTCCATGTTCTCCCTGTGTCCGCGTGGGTTTCCTCCGGGTTCTCCGGTTTCCTCCCACAGTCCAAAAACATGGATCAAGTTAATTGAGTTCTCCAAATTGCCCCATATAGAGTGTGTTTGAGTGAGTGAGTGTGTGTCCAGCGATGGATTGGCGTCCTGTCCTGGGTCTATCTGCCCAGCGCCCGAGACGTTCTCCCCTGGATGGGCATGGGGAACCCCACCGCGACCCTAATAGAGGATAAGCGGGAGATAATGATGAATGAATAATCATTACAGTAATATAAAGCACATGTGGTTCTGCTCCAGCTGTTACATTGCACTGCAGAACAGAGGAGAGTAGATGAGACGAAGCGACTTAATTAGTTCAGCACAGATGAAACCACTAATTAACCCTCACATGTGCTCCTCAGCTCCTCCCTCTCCATGTAGATCAGCTCACAGTCACACCATGAGGAACCCATCACAAGTCCTACAACATTAATACAGACCTGGTTCTCCTCTGTGATGGGAACCCTGCTTTAAACCGGCGGAACCATCAAGTCACAATGAAGATCAAAGTCTCAAAAATAGTGAGGTGGGTGCTGTTTGGATACCTGCACAATCCCGAGGCACACCCCAAACCCCAGCACCGAGGTGATGTTGCTGAGCAGCAGGGTCTTCGCCTTTTCGTAGCAGGGCTGGGACACACAGATGTGAGAAAACAGTCAAGAACAGGCAACAGGTTGTACCCCCGGTGTGGTGGTCGCCCAGTGGTTAGGGTGTTGGGTTATTAATCAGAAGGGTGGGAGTTCAAATCTCAGGTCCACTGAAGTTACTGAGCGAGACCCTTAACCCTCATTGACCCAAAAGGTTTAGTATTAACGTTGTGTTCTGACGCCAACCATCAAGTTGAGACCCTTGTGAGTCACATTGAATATAAGCATCTGCAGAACGACCAAATATAATATTTTTAAAGGTCAGGGTGCGTCGTTAATTAAGTTTTGTTCATTAAAAGTTCCAAATATTTTTTTGTATGCAGGTATTTTTAAAAAAAAAAATATATATATATATATATTCTCCTCTCAGCTCTAGGGATTCCCGGTTCAAGTTTCCATATTTGTGTGGGTTTCCTCCCACAGTCCAAAAACATGGATCAAGGTCAATTGAATTCTCCAAATTGCCCCATATAGAGTGTGTGTGTGTGCGTGTGAGTGAGTGTGTGCCCAGTGATAGATTGGCGCCCTGTCCTGGGTGCATCTGCCCAGCACCCGAAACGTTCTCCCCTGGATGGGATGTTTTAAATACAGGTATAAGATGCTGTATGGGAATCAGTGTGAGATGTTTTGGGTCGCCTTGAGTCTATGGTTACATCTGCCGTGTGTAAAGTAATAACCTTTCAAACCAGCAGGTGGCAGTAGGCTGTGTTCTTGATTAAGAATGGACGTTCTGCTTCTTTAAGTGAGTCATTTGATAACAATGTGCACAACATTTAGGCATTAAATGATTAAGACAGCGCGGGACGGGGCCCCTTTTTGGGGTACATACAATTTAGGAGAACTTACCCTTAAAGGCTTAGTAGATACCTGACCAGACATCTGCTGAAATAACCTTAAATGCTGCTGATCATACAGTGGAGTGATATAATCTGTCCATCCATCCATCCATTATCTTCCGCTTTATCCTTTATTAGGGTCGGGGGGGGGGTTCCCCATGCCCATCCAGGGGAGAACGTTTCGGGACGCTGGGCAGATAGACCCAGGTCAGGGCGCCAATCTATCACTGGGCACACACTCACACACATAGACACACTCTATATGGGGCAATTTGGAGAATTCAATTGACTTGATCCATGTTTTTGGACTGTGGGAGGAAACCCACGCGGACACAGGGAGAACATGGAAACTCCACCCAGAGTTCGGACTGGGAATCCCTAGCGCTGAGAGGAGAACATGCTAAACCACTAAGCAACCGTGCCGCCCTGATATAATGTAGGTGGAGTGTAATGGACAGTGATGGAGTCTGGAACGTAATTTAAAATCCATCCATCCATCCATTATCTTCCGCTTTATCCTCTATTAGGGTCCCCATGCCCATCCAGGGGAGAACGTTTCGGGCGCTGGGCAGATACACCCAGGACAGGGCGCCAATCTCTCACTGGGCACACACTCACACACATAGACACACTCTATATGGGGCAATTTGGAGAACTCAATTGACCTTGATCCATGTTTTTGGACTGTGGGAGGAAAGCGGAGAACCCGGAGGAAACCCACGCGGACACGGGGAGGACATGGAAACTCCACCCAGATGGGGATTCGAAGCGGGAATCCCCAGCGCTGAGAGGAGAACATGCCAAACCACCGTGCCGCCCTGATTTAAAACCCACTTTGGTGAAAATGAATAAGCAGAATGCCTCCTGACCTCCTCCCATCTGTGACACGGGAATCCCGGCACGTCTGGATTGGGATCCCTGCAGCAGGAGTCGGGGATGTCACCCGTGCGTGTGTTGTTTTGCCAGTCGGTGTGGTTGCTCACGCCACAGCATTTAAACTGCAGGAGGCAGGACATCGTGTTCAGTGTCACAGACGTTATGTCGATCGGATATGTGAAAGGAGAATCGTGTTTCCCACCATCCTCTGCATGTTGTCCCAGGACTTCTTCAGACCCTCTTTGTTTTCGTAGTCCTTCATCCCCATGATCAGATCGTTCTTTGCTTTTTGGTCCAGCTGCAGTGACGGACGATAGAAACGGCTGTTTAGCTTCTGTAATTATTTAGAAACCTACACAGACTTTAGATCATCTCATTATCTTCCACTTAAGACTCTACTTGGGTGACAGGGGGGGTTCCTCAGGTCAAGATTTGGATGAGGGCATCGGGCAGATACACCCAGGACAAAGCCCTGATCCATCAGTGGGCACACACTCGCTCACACAAACACACACTGTATAGGGGCAATTTAGTTAGGAGTCATTTCCATCCATTATCTTCCACCCTATGCTCTATTGGGCTTGCAGGGGGGGGGGGTTTCCCATGCCAATCCAAGGGAGAACGTTTTGGGCGCTGGGCAGATACACCCAGGACAGTGTGCCAATCTGTCGCTGGACACACTCAATTGACTTGATCCATGTTTTTGGACTGTGGGAGGAAACCGGAGAACCTGGAGGAAACCCACGTGGACACGGGAGAACATGGAAACTCCACCCAGATGGGGATTCGAACCGGGAATCCCTAGTGCTGAGAGGAGAACATGCTAAACCACTAAGCCACCGTGCCGCCCTAAGAAGAACAGATACTTGGAAAAAAAACACAGGTAGAGGAAGTTATACCATATATGGGCTCCAACCCTTCACAACCTGTTCGCATCCAGATAGGGGCAGTTTGAGGCTGACCCTGAACCTTTCTTACCCCGCTCCCAATGCACCTGCTTTAATGAAATGACATCCTCCCCACACATTCCATCCCATCTTATCAAACTTCACTTTTCCTCCAAGGTTAAGAGAAGTTTTGTAAATGTCACACTAACTGTTGTAAATTCAACAGGAGATAAAGAAACTACGAATACCATAATCCTTTGCAGAAGGATAAGGTGGGGCTTAGGGTTTATAAGGTCAGAGGTGGCCATTTTAATTTCTCTGTTTGGCATGGGGCGGCACGCTGGCTTAGTGGTTTAGCATGTTCTCCTCTCAGCGCTAGGGATTCCCGGTTCGAATCCCCAACCGGGTTGGAGTTTTCCATGTTCTCCCCGTGTCTGCGTGGGTTTCCTCCGGGTTCTCCGCTTTCCTCCCACAGTCCAAAAACATGGATCAAGTCAATTGAGTTCTCCAAATTGCCCCATATAGAGTGTGTGAGTGAGTGTGTGCCCAGCGGTAGATTGGCGTCCTGTCCTGGGTGTATCTGCCCAGCGCCCAAGATGTTCTCCCCTGGATGGGCATGGGGAACCCCCCCCCCCCCCCACCGCGACCCTAATAGAGGATAAAGCGGGAATGAACGTTTGGCATGGTCCAAGGATTTGTTATGAATTGAGTTTTTCCTTTGGATGCGCGTTTGTGTAAGTTTTGATTTATTACTTTATCCATTCGTTAACTTGTTTATTGTATTTGTTTCCTTTGTTTTTCTCACTTGCATGTGATTCCTTTGTTGCACTGTTTTGTTTTACTAATCCTTATATATTTTTGGCTTACTTGTCCATTAACCATTCATCCTCCATCCGTCCACTTTACATCCATCCATTATACTCCTCCATTCATTCATTATCTTCCGCTTTATCCTCTATTAGGGTCGTGGTGGGGTTCCCCATGCCCATCCAGGGGAGAACGTCTCGGGCGCTGGACAGATAGACCCAGGACAGGACGCCAATCCATCGCTTGACACACACTCACTCACACAGACACACTCTATATGGGGCAATTTTGAGAATTCAATTAACTTGATCCATGTTTTTTGGACTGTGGGAGGATGCCGGAGAACCCGGAGGAAACCCACGCAGACATGGGGAGAACATGGAAAACTCCACCCAGATGGGGATTCGAACCGGGAATCCCTAGTGCTGGGAGGCGAACGTGCTAAACCACTAAGCCACCGTGCCGCCCTCCTCCATTCATCCATCCATTTTATGCTCATCTATCCTCATCCATTCTTTTCTCGTCTGTAATTCGTACAGTAGATGCCTGGATTCTGCTCTGAAATGTTGTGTAACTACGAATAAACGGCATCAGTAAAGTCTGTTCATCCTCCTGTGTTTTAATGGACGCACCATCACGACAGCCACTCTTTCCAACAAAATCCAACAACACTCTTTTACACCAAAATGGATTAATATCCTGTAATACATGATGAATTTACACAACCAAATTTTTTTTTTACTAATAATTTTACTGATATTTAAACAGTATAACGTCCTTGACGTACTTTATAAAGCTTCAACAACTTTTCAAAAAATCTTGGCATAATTCAGTTTGACAAAATTACATCGACTTGGATCTCAAAGTTCTGCGTCCTTAATAATAAACACAATGGACATGCAGAGATGCGGAGGCCAATGTGGGTCAGATGTCCCTGTGTTCATCTCTGGCCTTTATTACAGCACCATGTTCGGTGAAAGCATTTAAATGAAAAGGAGAAAGCGTAGAGCAGGTGCTCACCTCTTTGTGGTAAATGCCCAGAATGAAAATCAGCGACACTTCAGTCAGAAAGAGCAGCAGCACGATCACAAAAAACTGAGGAAGGAAAAAAAAGAGAGAGACGTCACGGTGAGGTCCAAACCCCAATCACAAAGCCTACATTTAGGAATTCACAGGGTACATGATCAGATGGTGTATCTCTGATAGATGGGGAAGAGAGTACGAGCGCGCCCTTAAATTACGGCCAGTCTGTGTTTTGGACTTTTCTTAAAGGGGGGGCTCCCCATCCCCATGCCCATGCCCATGCCCATGCCCATCCAGGGGAGAACGTCTCGGGCGCTGGACAGATACACCCAGGACAGGGTGCCAATCCATCGCTGGGCACACACACACACTCTATATGGGGCAATTTGGAGAACTCAATTGACTTGATTCATGATTTTGGACTGTGGGAGGAAACCGGAGAACCCGGAGGAAACCCACGCGGACACGGGGAGAACATGTAAACTGGGAATGTGCTAAACCACCAAGCCACCGTGCCGCACCAACATAAACATATTCGTTTGGGGATGGGGTTTCAAACCGGGAATCCCTAGTGCTGAGAGGAGAACATGCCAACCACTAAGCCGCCGTGCTGCTTTTATACATATATATATATATAAAATAAATAAATAAGTGTTTGTCAGTGTAATGAAAGGTCACAACGTTACCCCTTTAATAAAATCTGCTTTGTTGCTACCAGGTATGGAGGTTATCCCCTTCGTATCTCACCGTCATCAGTAGACAACGCTGCTCCTTTAAAGCCCCCAGACATCCAAGGAAACCGGTCACCATAGTGACGCCGCCGGCAACCAACAGCAAATTGGCTGCCGACAGCGAAGGGAAGGATAAAGGTAGGGACGAAAACTGTGATTGGTTGATGGAAAGCCACACGCCGACACCAAATAGGCCACACCCACCCAGCTGTGGATCGGATAAAAAACATAACTTAATTATTTTATTATAGATGCGATTAAATGAAAGAAACGGGTGTCTCTGATGATACGAACGCCATGTCGACTTTTATAATAACATTAATCCCATGAGCATTAATCTTCTTTTAAATCATTCTGAGCTTCAGGGCAGAATTTTTTTTCTTTCTCACTGTTTGCTCTGATGGTGTTCTATATAATATTAATAGCAATAGAGGAGCCAGAAACTAGTGTTCACCCCGAGCATGAACATATTTGAGGTTAGTGATCAGGTACCACATGACGTGACCTCATCCTTCCTGTCAGTGAGCTGTTGTGTGATTAGAGAGTGATACCCGACGAGTGGGATGCGGCCAAGACTAAATCAGAGATGTGCACATGTGGAAATGGACTGTCCCTGTAGACATTGTTGGCACCGGCCGTGTAGCTGCCAAAAAGCAAACGAACGATCTCACATGACCCCACTTTTTGTGTCCCTGCACTGGCTTACTGTTAAATCCCGGATTCATTTTAAAATTGTAACTCTTACATGCAGAGCATCACACCATCAGGCTCCCATGTATGTGCCTGGTCTGCTCCATCAACACGTACCCGCTCGTTCGCGCCGGTCTAACATCCATCCATTATCTTCCGCTTTATCCTCTATTAGGGTCATGGGCGCTGGCTCATTCGGGCGCTGGGCAGATACATCCAGGACAGGGGGGCAATCCATCACAGGGCACACACTCACTCACACAAACACACTCTATATGGGGCAATTTGGAGAACTCAATTGACTTGATCCATGTTTTTTGGACTGTGGGAGGAAACCGGAGAACCCGGAGGAAACCCACAGGGACACGGGGAGGACATGGAAACTCCACCCAGATGGCGATTCGAACCGGGAATCCCTAGCGCTGAGAGGAGAACATGCTAAACCACTAAGCCACCGTGCCGCCTGCCGGTCTAACAACTTGACCTTACTGTCTGTTCCTTGCACTCGGTTCAAGACTCGGGGAGATCAAGCATTTCAAGAACGTTGCTCCCAAACTGTGGAACTCTTTGCCCCTCTTTTAAGCTTGGCGGACTCTGTGGACTCTTTTAAAAAACATTTAAAGACTTACCTGTTTAAACAGACATTTGGGCAAATGGGCTCGCCAGTAGTCTTGGCTGTTAGTGTTTTTATGTTGTGTAAATGTGCTGTACTCTTTTTTTATTTTATTTTTTTTATTTATAAATGTTTCTTCTCTTTTATACTTTTGTTTTATCCTTTTTGTAAAGCACTTCGTGGCCTGTGCTATATAAATAAAGTTTACCTAATAGCTGTATGGGTTCTATGATCTTAATGTCCTGATGGACGGATCTATTGCTTTGATTTGTTGCGTTCCTCAGTTTTCAGCCCCAAACCCAGTTTTTTTTTTTTTCTGTGTACGTTAGAAGCTGTTAAGCTATGACCTGTGAGCAGTTGTCATTGGGGCTGAAAGCATCTTTGCCAACTACTGTAGCATCCACGTAGCTGTGGGCAGCATTATTTCAACGTTGAAGGTTCTGTTAGACTGGTCTGACGCAGTTTCCGGTCAGAGGACTCACCCAGAAGGTGAGGTTGAAGATGAACATGAGATATTTCACACAGCACAGGCAGCCTCGTGACACAGCCATTCTGTAGGAAAAAGGAAACGGACATGATGCATCACCAAAACCACTGAAGCACGACACCGAACACGTCGTCTCGCGTCTTTTAAACGCTCAGGGTCCGCAGGGGGGGTCTTCATTTTTCACAGAAGGCTGCTGTTTACAGGAAGCTGATGTTATTTGTTACCGTGGAGGAAAATGTAGAAGATTCTTCACATCATAGCCAGACAGCAGCTGTAACAGTTTTCTTATTGCATCTTTTTAAATTAATAGAGCAGAGTGTGGGATTTAGTGGCCTCTAGTGGTTGCACATTGTATTTCCCTGACCAATATGGTGGCCAGATTTATGTATTCCTACCATATGTTGGAGCAACTGATGTGGCTGTTGTATAAAGTGGGGGGGGGGCTTGCAGAACCGAGAGAAATAGGCCACCTAGCCTCATCTATCATGTATTATGGGCAAAAACGGTATCAATCTCTTAAATCTGAAGCTAAAACCTGAACATTTTATGGTTCAGGGGCCACATCGAGCCCTTAGGCTTCTCCTGTCTGGCCCACACAAGTTTAGTGGGAAGTTAAATACATGGCTACAGGCTCGTTTTTATGTAATTTGTAACACACATGCAGATATAAATAAAAAAAAAAGATTAGTAGTTAGTAATGAGGATTATGCTGATGGGGGGGGGGTCTTAAATGGTGTCGCATGGATGCAGAGGAAGGGACGACGTCTAGAGGGGGAGGCGGATACGAGGGCAGGTGCATTAATTATTGTCTCTGTCTCTTCCGGGAAACCCCTTCTGAAGCATCGTCTGTTTGTTCATCTGTGCCCCGTTACACTGAGAGCTACAATTAAAAAAAAAAAACGATGTTTTACATATTGAAATGATTTAAACCTGATTTCCAAATAAGTTGGGATTTTGTAAAAATGCAATAGAAAAAAAAATCTACATCCTTTATTTCACTTAAATTTAAAACAAACACAACGTAAAGATTCGGATCTTGACGCCTGCAGCACATTTAAAAAAAAAAGCTAAGACGGAGGTCACTTTGTGAGCGTCGCTGCAAATGGAACATAATAAACTGTATATGGTTTTATTTAGGCGGCACGGTGGCTTAGTGTTTAGCACGTTCGCCTCTCAGCGCTAGGAATTCCCGGTTCGAATCCCCATCTGGGTGGAGTTTCCATGTTCTCCCCGTGTCTGCGTGGGTTTCCTCCGGGTTCTCCGGTTTCCTCCCACAGTCCAAAAACATGGAACAAGTTAATTGAATTCTCAAAAATTGCCCCGTTTAGAGTGTGTCTGTGTGAGTGAGTGTGTGCCCAGCGATGGATTGGCACCCTGTCCTGGGTCTATCTGCCCAGCGCCCGAGACGTTCTCCCCTGGATGGGCATGGGGAACCCCACCGCGACCCTAATAGAGGATAAGCGGAAGATAATGAATGAATGAATGAATGAATGGTTTTATTTATCTTAAATCCCAATTTTTTAATAGTGTAGACTGCGTTCTGTTGGTTAAAGGTGTCTTTCTTTCTGGTAAATAAAAACTATATATATATAATCTATCTCCATCCATCTTCCACTGTATCCTATATTAGGGGGGGGGGGGGGTTCCCCATGCCCATCCAGGGGAGAATGTCTCGGGCGCTGGGCAGATACACCCAGGACAGGGCGCCAATCTATCACAGACTATATATGGTGCAATTTAGAGAATTCAGTTGACCTTGATCCATGTTTTTGGACTGTGGGAGGAAAACGGAGAACCCGGAGGAAACCCACGCGGACACGGGGAGGACATGCAAACTCCACCCAGATTGGGATTTGAACCGGGAATTCCTAGCGCTGAGAGGAGAACATGTTAAACCACTAAGCCACCAGGATTATTAAAAGCATCCCATAACGGCAGGAAACAGGTTGCCACTGACGTCGGCGTTCCGGCTTATGTTTTTGGACTGTGGGAGGAAACCGGAGAACCCGGTGGTAACCCAGGTGGACACGGGGAGGACATGGAAACTCCACCCAGATGGGGATTCGAACCGGGAATCCCCAGCACTGAGAGGAGAACATGCCAAACCACTAGAGGCGAATGTGCTAACCATATATATATATATATATATACACCATATGTATAACCCATATATATTTATAAATAATGTATGTGTGTATTTTTTATTCAGATTAAAACCCTCTCATATCTTTGGAAGTTTATTGTGTAATTAAATTAATGAATATTAATTCCGTTAGTGTTAGTGCAGGTTTATGTTTGTTTGTGGGTTACAGTCTGACTCCACTGGAATTCAGTGACCTGCTCTGTTGGGAGGAAGTGTCCTTTCCTGGCAGGAAGGAACCACCCCAAGCCTGCGCCTCTGATATGCTTATTGTACGTTCTGAAAGGTCCAGAAACTAAAACCGTCTGTGTCCTGTGACACTTTCTGCAAATGTCACACTTCTCCGAATATGTCTTTAGTGGAATTAAAATATTCCTCAAGTCTAGTTATTGTTTTTTTACGACCCCAGAGGAGCTTCAGAACCGTATCCTGTAGGTTTCAGGTCACAAATCTGAAAACCCTTTACCTCACACAGCTGTGAGACTGAAATGCTTTCCAGACCCGTGGACCCGTCGTCCTGCTCTCTATGGTGCGGCGTGACGGTCGTATCCATGATGTTAAATGTGCGTTTAACAAACCTGAGGTTTGACTCGGTGCCCGGAATGCGTTTTACGAGCCTCTCCAACAGAACGGTGCTAATTTGTAGAACACTTGTCGTGTCTGGAGCCGTTTCTAATTAAAAATTCTAATTAAAAAGCTTTACGTTTTCAACAACAAACATCGTTAGAACGTCGTTAACGTCGATATATATATATATATACTAAATATTAAGTTTTGAAACCTGTAAGTAGGTTTGGATTAAAGCTTCTGCAAAAAAGTTTGCACCCCCCCCCCCTTTTTTTTGTTCCACTTTCTGTAAAGATGGACTTTGTAGTTCTACAGTTCCACTCTGTAGTCCATCTGTTTGTTCTACAGTACATACTGTGTACTCTGTTCTAATGGTCAGAACCCCAATAGTACCACCACAGAGCAGGGGTTATTGGGTGGGGGCATTAGTCCTATCCCAGCAGTGTCACTGAGGTGGAGAAATGAAACTACAATGAACCCCCCCCCTCACCACATCAGTGTCACTGCAGAACTGACCATCAACAATCCACCACCCAAATGATACCTGTTCTGTGATGCTCCTGAGAACCAACAGGGGAGGATTAAGAACAAAGAACACAGATGGACTACAGTCTGTAATTGTAGAACTACAAAGTCCATCTTTCAGTTGTTTTGATATACTGTACGATTGGTTTCTTTTATCATAATGCCTAAAGGTTCCACATCTTCAGTGTTAAAGGGTTGAAATCTACATAGAAATTAAATGTAGACGTCTAAATCCGTCCAAAACAACGGCCTATGAAGTGAAGAACCAGAAACTACATAAGGGACTCTCCCCAAAATATATTTCCCATATATTAGTGTCCACTTTTACATTATTTGTACATCTTTCATTAATAGGATGTTTCTTGAAAGGGTAGGAAAAGGTTCCGGCGTCATTGCCCAGGCCCTGTTATGTTCTTCACTGTGTTCAAGTTCAAACAGCTGAACATCCTTTTGAGGAACTCTTTGTTTTGAGGAACAGCTGTACTTGCAGGTTCTAAAAACGGTTCCTGGCAGGCAGTTCCTGAGAAAAAGGGACTCCGGAGAAAAGTAGACTTGAATCTTTGAAATGAAAGTTTAATACTAATGATGTCTAAGTTTGTTCCATTTTTTTTAAAGACAGTAAGAAACACCCTCATATACACACATACGTAACTTAAATGTTTTTTAAAGTATTGAGTGCGCTAGAGAATTCAATTTAAAAAATATTTCTTCCCAATACCTTTCGCTCCTTGGTCTGAATTCCCTCCTTATGGTCTTGACTTTGCTGAACCTGTGCAGAATTCCCGGCTCAGAGGAGAAAACCTCGACCGATGCTCAGGTCTTCAGTCCGTCCTTATTGTTAACGTTCCTTATTCCCTAGTTTGGTTCTTTCAGCAAAGACTGCTTGTTGTTCTAATGCGTTCCCATGATCAGTTCCTTATTGCAGTCTTTTCAGCGCTGATCTTTAAATCCTCTGGTCTCTATTTTCTGGGTTTTTTTTTATTTTTTTATTCCCCTTGCTTTCTGCCTCGTTCCCAATAACTTCCAGATGTAGTTACCAGCCCTCCCCTCGTCTCCCCCACTCTTCATACCATCTCCCCTCCCCTCTTTCCATTTGTCATACCAGATCCATTCTTTTTTTTTTTTTTTTTTTTAAGCCCCCTCCCTCCTCTCACTGAGTCTTTCTGACTGTTTGCCCCTCTTTCGCTCGCTCCTTCCCTGTGGTTATGTCTAAACAACTGTGATGGATTGTGTTTGTCTTCAGAACGGGGAGTTCATGTGATCCGTGCCGTGGCACCCGCTGGTCACATTTAGTTTTTTTCGTTTTGATGCACTCCAGACACACAATGTCTTTATACTTTTTCGTCCCCCCCCCCCCCAATAATAAAGTAGCAGGCGAAAAGCAGCCAGGCCTTGTTTGTAACCTTACCTCCATGGAACGTGGTCAAGTATTTAAACTGTTGGTTTTGGACGACGGGCCAAAACCTCGGGTCCACTTTCCTTGGCAAAAGCAACCGAAATGGTCACTGACTCCATCTAATGGTCTTCATTCATCACAACACTTCCTGCTCCTGCTGGAGGGACACTTCTCAGTGTTTTCAGCTTTTTCAGTATGAACACGAAACAAAGCTCTGTATAGAACGACAGGGTGCGGTAGCTCAGTGGTCAGGGCGTTGGGTTATCAGTCTGATGGTTGGGGGCTCAAATCCCAGGTCCACTGAAGTTACTAGTGTTGGTCCTTGATCAAGACCCTTCACCCTCATTGCTTCAGGGATGTTGATTGACCCTGTGCTCACCTTGTAAATCTTAAGCTTTGGATAAATATGTCCAATAAATGACCAAAATGTCAATGTAATGCAAATGTAGAACGGAGTTCAATCCTTTTGTTGTTCAGTTTCCACTTTCCTCACGTTTTTTTTTTATTTTTTTTTTTTAATCCCGTCCCACCGGACGTAACAAGTGTGAGCCTCAATATGTAGGAGGATGAGTTCCCCACTGAGCCTTGGTCCTCCCAAGGTTTCTTCTTTAAAATAACAACACAACAGGGAGTTTTTCCTTGCCACTGCCGCTTCGGCTCGCTCTTTGGCCGTTTTAAGGCTCTTCATTCTGTAAAGCTGCTTTGTGACGGTGTCCTGTTATAAAAAGCGCTCTATAAATAAATAACTTGAACTTGAACTTGAGCACAGGACACAAAACGGCGGCTTTAAAAGTGTTTTTATTTTCAGAGTTTTGTGTGTAGCTGCATATTTAAGATGAGCTTTGCTTGTATTTACCTTCGTATTATTATTTCTTTTTTTAATAAATGACTTTGAGCGGCAAGGTGGCTTAGTGGTTTAGCATGTTCTCCTCTCGGCACTAGGGATTCCGGTTCGATTCCCAATCTGGGTGAAGTTTCCATGTTTTCCCCATGTCCGCGTGAGTTTCCTCCGGGTTCTCCGCTTTCCTCCCACAGTCCAAAAACATGGATTAAGGTTCTCCAAATTGCCCCCTATAGAGTGAGTGTGTGCCCAGTGATAGATTGGCATCCTATCCTGGGTGTATCTGCCCAGCGCTCGAGACGTTCTTCCTTTAAATGTGCATGCCCATCCATCCATTATCCCGCAACCCTACTAGAGGATAATGGATGGATGGGCTTTGAGGTTGATCTTCAGTAGTCCTTAAATGTTTATGATTTGAATTCTAAACCCTTGTGGCCACCACATCACTGGTTAGCGATGCAACTTAGTAATTCCATGACTAACTAACTCGCCAGTCTGCTTCACGTTTGTCTAGAACATTTGTTGGAACACTGATCTGCAAAATATAAAAACAAGAAGTTGTTTAAAGCGACTCGTGGAATCAGAACAACCTGCTTTGCTCTTAGTTCCTCCTGGAGAATCAGTGTTTATCCCACAGTGAGGCCACACCATCTAAACCGTCTTAATTAACCCGTGAAACGTACCAGAACGTTACAATGCAAGTTACAGCGTTAAGCCATTTGCTTTTTACGCAAATAAAGTGGTTTACATGATCATCGTTTACACCATGGTCATTAAAAAAAAGCATACATTTTGTTTCAATATACTTATAAAATATATATATAGCATTCTTTACCGCTGTATCGACAATTTAAAAAATAATCACAGTCCCTGATCGCACAGGGATATAAGTCTCTTCTGGCTGAGATATGGCTCTGAGGGTGGCCCTCGTGAATATACATACATGGGTCACATGTCCCAAAACACGTCTGAGCTTCGTTTCGGTGATCTTGTGTGAAATTGTCATATGGTCCACATGTTTCAAAACACTTTAGGTTTAGATCGGCTTAAAAATGAGCAGTGCTGCCTTCACATGGGCTACTTTTTGGAGGGATGACCTTGAATCTGGTGTGGCTATGACCCTCATCGTACAACTGGGAGTGGTCTGCAACTAAATTCATGTGGGTCAGATTTGTAATTTGGGGAACCTGAAAACCTGTGGTATAACGTGTGTTAAAAGCATTAATCCATTAAAACGTACAGAACAAGAGACTGAGGGTTTGGAACCGATGTCTTTGAGTGGCGCAGCAAAATAAAATGTTTAAAATTGTTTAAGAAAACAGACTACGTTCTGGATGTGAGTGGATTTCATACAGCTGTGGTGAGACAGAATGTCTCTCCGTTCAGCTTGGGCTGTTTTACGTTGTTACTGTCTTTCCCGTCTTCGTCAGTGTCCTCCACCTTGTTCTCACTCGTTTCCTTACCGTTTCCCTCCTTTCTGGATTCATCGATCAAAAGCAGAGGTTTCGTCTCCTCCGATTTCTTGGCCTGGTTCGATCCTGGCTGTCCCACTCCTCCGTTCTCTTCCGGGGCTGTGAAGGTGCTGAGCTTTACCTCCGTCCTCTCGGCCTTCTTCTCCTCGTCCTGTTCGGGTCCCTCCTCGCCGGCCTCACAGTCCACCCCTCCCAGCTTCACGGGTCCGGCCCAGACGTCGTCCTCTTGGTTCTTCTTTTTGGACCGGCTGTTCATGGGTCCGAAGTGTTGCTTTCCACTCTTCTTTCTGTGTTTCCTGGCGACGATGGCCACACAGAATATTACTATTATGAACGCAATAATGACGCCGATGATCACTAGGATTGGCATTTTGCTTTTTGCAGAATCGGCGGTGGTCTTGCCGTCATCTGGCGTTCGATCGATGCTGTTCATGATGGCGGTGAAGTTTGCCGTCGTGTGTTCGGTGGCGGCAGAGGTGCTCGTTGGCGGCTGGGTGGTGGTGGTGGTGGTGGTACTGACGAGAGTGATTTCTGCAGAGGTTTGGATGGGGTAATAATGAGTGGTAGATGTGTCTGTCCACTCCGCAGTGGTTGAGGTAGGTGTTGATGGCGGTGACGTGTTTTGTGGAAGTCTGGTAGTCTCTTTTTCTTTAACTACAGTGGTGGTTTCGATAAGAGTATAAGCTTCGACTTCGGCAGGAGGGGCAGTGGAGGACTCCACGTTGACTACGGTGGTGGTTTCCGGTATTGCAATTGAACTCGGACTTAAAGCGGTGGAAATCTGGGGATCAGAAATGGTGGTTTCTCTGACCTCAGTTTGTAAATCGAATGCAGTGGTAAAATATTTCTCCGTAGCGACAGAATCATGCGGCGTTGACCTCTCCATCTCATTCAGCGCTGGAACCGCAAGTGTAGTAATGCGTTGGGCCTCAGTACTCGCTTCCATCTCCGAAGTCATTGTCGGATTTTCGGGTGTAGTTATACCATTCTCAGGATGGGATTCCGTCGTGGGAGTCACTGCCGAGTCCTCAGGTGTAGAAGCATCATCATTAGGACTCATGGAGATCATTATTGACCTCGCAGTAGGAACGCCGTCATTTGCAAAGACGTTTTTATCCGGTGCCGTAGAAGGTCCGTTGGACGGCGTCGTCCTTCTCTTTTCGGTCTGTGTCCCAAAGCTGGCCGTTACTTCTCCCTGAGCGTGTAGATGTTCGATAAACTGTCCCAGGGTCAACGAAAAAATCAAGGTGTATAACAAAGAGCACATCCTGTTTCGATGGTCTGACGTCAGAAGATGTACAGATCTGAGGTTCGAGACGTGCAAAAAAGGGAGATATGACTGGCGTGTGGCTGGGCTCTTCTCAAAAAAGGGTCTTTGGTTGGAGATTCACTTCACTCGTCTTTCGTTCTCATGAAGTGCCGTGGGTTTTTCATCAGGGCTCCTCTCTGATTATTTCCTTCTCTGGAACGCTGCAGTACGAGGTTACGGCTTGCGTTCATCTGGGCCGGAAAGGCAAGCCGTCTCTTCCTCTTTCTCCCTCGTTCTCTCTGTTACTGCAGATAACAGACAGAGCAGAACGCAATGATTTTATTACATGCGGCTTCTGGTTTTGCTGCATTAACAGGATTTTTTTATTAAATTTTTTTTGTCCAGTTGCTCAACCTCCTCCCTTTTCAATAGTTACCCCAGACTTCTTAATCTGTACTATTTAATTCTACTCTTTAATTTGAATTCTAGTGGGTCACTAAATTATGGTGAGTCAATTCGAGACCTACAGCTTTACATCCTTTTTGCTCGTCGCACGAGACTGCGGTGCAATTAATTTCTCGATTTGTCTCTTTGATGAAGCCGAGACTAAATATAAAATGACTGAGCAAAAATTTACAAATGAAAATATTTCATGAGTACGATCTCACGAGTCTAGACGGAGGGTAAGGAACCAGACTCCTGATCAGTAGATTAAGGGTTCAAGCAGAAGGGCTGATGAGCTGCAACTGCAGGGGCCTTGACGAGTCTCTTAACCCTGTGTTGTTCCGATGATGACTTGTCATGATATCCATCATCTGAATTAGAAAATCTGCAGCGTGCAGCACATTTATATTGAATCTAATACTTTCCAAGATCATAGCTCATGCATGAGGATCTATGAATGTTAAGATGATGCTGATGTTTTAAGTAATAATAATCTAATGTGTTCTCTAGAGTAACACCCCAAACGAACCCGTGCTCCATTTTGACAGAGATAAAAGACTTCTGGAGCCGTGATGGGTGGACTGACCTTGTCACAGGAAGCACTGCAAAAACTAAACCGAGACTACACCCTGGAAAACGCACACATCGGTCACGTGACTCCTAGCTACGCTGAAAAACACATACACATTAAAGGCACATTGATATTGACTGTAAAATGTGAGAACATGCCAATCTTTACAAGTTTAGAGGCCCGGGTTTGCAGCACCATTCAAAAGTTTGGACACACCTCCTTCTCGGGTGTAGTACATCTACGATACTTTATCAGGGTCGTTTTGGAGACGCATGAACTTCCAACTTTGGATGGATCTGAAGAGCAGGCAGGACTGTAGATGGTCCTCATCATCTTCAGTTGGAAATGTGTGCTTATCATAAAAGAATAGGACACGTGACCCCAAGAAATCGACATCCAAATTTGAATCCCAATTGGTGGCAATCCATCACTGGGTTCACACACACACTATATATAGGGGCAATTTTGAGCAGCCAATTCACCTTGTTTTTGGAGGGCACGGTAGCTCAGTGGTTAGGGCGTTGTGCTGTCAATCTGAAGGTTGGCAGGTAGGTAGACAGAGGGTAAGGAACAAGACTCCTGATCAGTAGATTAAGGGTTCAAGCAGAAATGCTGACGAGCTGCAGGGGCCTTGACGAGTCTCTTAACCCTGTGTTGTTCCGATGATGATTTGTCATGATATCCATCATCTGAATTAGGAAATCTGCAGCGTGCAGCACATTTATATTGAATCTAATACTTTCCAAGAACAAATCCCAGGTCCACTGAAGTTACCAGTGTGGGTCCTGGAGTTAGACCCTTAATCCTCATTGCTCCAGGGATGTTGTGATGAACCCTGTGCTCACCTTGTAAGTCGCTTTGGATAAAAGCATCCAATAAATAACCAAAATGTAAATGGAGTGTGAGAGGAAACCAGAGAAACCATCAAAAACTGTCCCAGCTTTTAAGGAAATGGGGTTATATGCTGCTTCCCAGTATGTCTGTGTGTGTGTGTATATATATATATATATATATATAGGCGGCACGGTGGCTTAGTGGTTTAGCACGTTCGCCTCTCAGCGCTAGGGATTCCCGGTTCGAATCCCCATCTGGGTGGAGTTTCCATGTTCTCCCCGTGTCTGCGTGGGTTTCCTCCGGGTTCTCCGGTTTCCTCCCACAGTCCAAAAACATGGAACAAGTTAATTGAATTCTCAAAATTGCCCCCTATAGAGTGTGTCTGTGTGAGTGAGTGTGTGCCCAGCCCCCCCCCCCCCCCCCCCCCCCCCCCCCCCCCCCCCCCCCCCCCCCCCCCCCCCCCCCCCCCCCCCCCCCCCCCCCCCCCCCCCCCCCCCCCCCCCCCCCTATATATATATATATATATATATATATATATATATATATATATATTCTTTTTAAATTATTGCTTTACCTGCAAAATAACCTCGTTCCACTTTGTTTTATTGGTGTTTGGTCCAGTCGTAGACATGCTGAAATCCTACTGTCTATTTTCAGACAATTGCAATAATTACCTCATAATACATTGTTCCTCAATATAACTGAATTTCACTTTGCCAGCTGCTCCTCATACCGTGGTAATTTTCTGAAGCTCTGAACACTTTAATGAAACAATATTTGCATGTTGTGATTTTTTTTTTTACCATTTTTACATTTTTTTCCTTTTAATTCTTTTATTTTTTTTATAAAAACACTTGTAGGGGAGAAAAAAAAACAACTTAAACCAGAGCTACCAGTACATTGAGGGCGACATGAAGCAAGTGGTCATTCAGGCCAGAAACCCAACTACAGCTCTGCATGAGCAAACAATAGGACAATGCAGAATGAGGAACTCGGTCATCTATAATAAAACCTGTGGGCAAATTGGCCTGAGGTTGTCCTGACATCTTCACTGTTAAATGGCAACTTTAAAAATGTATATTACCAAATTATTATTATTATTAGCCTCTTTAAATCCAGTTTCAAAGGCCCTTGGTATAAGAATGATCCGTGAGCCTCTGATATGACCCACAGCAGGATATAAAGGTCAGGACATTACGCCCAGAGCATCATTTACCCAAAGAAAGAAAATCCTCGCAATTTTACCTTTATATTTCTGACACCAAACAATGGCGTGGATTAAAGGTTCGATTCTTATGAATAGGAAGCAGTGATCAGTTTCACTGTGTATGTGTGTGTATGACTTTTGCACCTGTTGAATGATCCTCCATTGCACGTACACTTTTTAAGGATTGTCCCTGTTTGGTAGAATTTCAAGCTGTACGTAGAATTCCTTTTTTAATTAATTTTTTATTGTATTTTATTTTTTTTGGCAGACGTTTTTATCCAAACCGACTTACAAATAATAAAATGACACAAGTTAAAGGAAAAAGCCATCTACACTGTAGTATCAAACCTGATGATTATCCAAATGGTTGTTTTTTTTGTTTGTTTTTTTAGAACAAATTCTTGTGGACGGGATCTTTTTGTTTTAAAAGCCCATTTAATGCAAGCTATATCATATCAGATGCTGCTGCTGCAGTATATGTGTAAACCTTAAAAACTTGTAAAAGTTACAGAACAGATACTGTGGGTGAAATCGTTCTTTTTTTTTTTTATTCGTTATTTTTTTTTAAAGAAGCCAGAGGACGTATTTCTACTACAATCCTTTACAAGTGGTGCACTGATGCATACAGTCTCAATCTGAGTGTTTCATTACATCCTGCTCATGTCAGAGCATCAGCTTCACAGATCTTTTACATCGTACACCACACAGGGGGTTTTAAACCCCCCAAAAGTCAACTTTACAACTTTTTACTCACGCTTCCAATATATACATAAATACAGCATAAAGCCCCCCAAATCTGAGGCTTACCTTCAGGAGCGTGGCGCCGGTCTCCGCTACCCCCATGCAAATATCACGAAAGATTGGTGCACATGTAGCGATGACCTACATCCTACTCCCTCGCTCTTCCTCTCTCTCTCTCTCGCTCTCACTTCTGATCGCTCTCTTTTTTCACACCCTGTCGGCTTGGTTGTACCTTGTTATCGTGACGTTTTTAAAATGTTCGATATCTCAAAAGTGAGAACGCAGCAATTTGTTTCCCACTGAAGGCCACGAAAACGAGAAGCTGGACGGGAAGCCGCATACTGGGTGTGTTGAAACATGTGAGACAGCTTGTGGTTATTAAAAAGAAGAAAAAAAAAACTAAAAACTTTGTATGTCTACTTCATTTGGATGTATGAGCAGGTTGCAGGGCCGGGGGCCGGGGGCCGGGGGCCGGGGGCCGGGGTGAAGTCAGTTAACGGCGGAAAGCGAGAAATCTAAAGGGAAAAAAAAGGTTATGTAGCTTGAGAAATCGAGGCCTCACCCTTCTGTGAACATGTTCAGTGTAAAACTCTTTTAGCTAATGAGGCCAAACACCAAATTGTGGGCTTGAAACGCATACCGCTTTGTGTTCCATATCCAAAAATAACATTTGGTGAGTTACTCATGATGCCCAACATTAACCCATCATCTGGTTAACCCCCTGAGTCTCACGCCGAGGTCTGTGCATCATTTACTGCATTTTAATCATTTTACAGATATTACAAATTTTAATTTTCTTATACATTTTTTTTTTAACCCAACTAACAAACACCCCCCCACACACACCCACACACACACACACACACACACACACACACAAAGGCAGCTATTTTAATAATAGATATAAACAAATAAACCTACACTGACGTAGACACCGGATAGATTATAAAAACGCTACGGTATCTCCATTGACTTGTATTGTATTTCTGCATCCATGTTTTCAAGACATTTTATTCAGATTTTGAAAGTAATATATAGAAGAGAGGGCGGCATGGTGGCTGAGTGGTTTAGCATGTTCTCCTCCAGCACTAGGGATTCCCGGTTCAAATCCCAATCTGGGTGGAATTTCCATGTTCTCCCCGTGTCCGCGTGGGTTTCCTTCCACAGTCCAAAAACATGGATCAAGGTCAAGTGAGTACTCCAAATTGCCCCATAAACAGCGTGTCTGTGTGTGTGTGTGTCCAGTGATAGATTGGCATCCTGTTCTGGGTGTATCTGCCCAGCGCCCGAAACGTTTTCCCCTGGACGGGCATGGGGAACCCTGAATCTTCATCAGTCATTCATTATCTCCCGCTTTATCCTCTATTAGGGTCGCGGTGGGGTTCCCCATGCCAATTCAGGGGAGAACATCTCGGGCGCTGGGCAGATACACCCAGGACAGGGCGCCAATCCATCGCTGGGCACACACATACTCACTTAAACACACTCTATATGGGGCAATTTTGAGAATTTAATTTACTTGATCCATGTTTTTGGACTGTGGGAGGAAACCGGAGAACCCGGAGGAAACCCACGCAGACACGGGGAGAACATGGAAACTCCACCCATTTGGGGATTCGAACCGGGAATCTCTAGCGCTGAGAGGCGAACATGCTGACCACTAAGCCACCGTGCCGCCCACCCTGAATCTTAATCAGCACAATAGCTAACTGTTCGTGGTGGTGGCTACACAAAGGTGTCAAGTGTTTTGCAAGTGTTTTTAATTTTAATTTTTATTTTCCCTTACTTTTGTTACAGCAATGATGCTATGTCACTGTGTTTGCATCGTTGTACAAAAAGAACGTTTTGTTCGACACTGAAAGGTGGGGTTCACTCAGGCATAATATTTATAATTAAATGTTCTGACGCTGAAGGGTGAGCTTTAGTTCTCAAACTCTATCATTTTTTTTTTCTGATTTTTTGCTTTCATCTCATTTTCTTCTGCTTAATCCTTCACTGGGTGTTAGGGTTGTACCCAATTGTAGAAAATGAACGTGTTTTTGTGAATTACGAGTGTACAATGTAAATTAGCCAATGACGCCAATGGCCGTTATTCAATTAAATTTACTTTTAGAAAGAAGTTTTTTACTTAACTTAAAAAAAATGCTATTTAATGTTAATTAAAAAGCTTTTTTTTTATTCTTTTTTTTTTTAGGATTGCAATCTGTGTGTAATGAGCCCTGTTTGTGGAACCGTGTGCCCTGACTCGCCCTTCATCCAACCATCCATTCATCCATTATCTTCTGCTTAGTCCTATACTCGGGTCGCAGGAGGGTTCTCCGTACCCATCCCGGGTAGAACAGGTCTGGTTTTGGGCAGATACACCCAGGACAGGGTGTCAAGCCCTCAGCGGGTAAACTCTCACTTTCATACATACACACACACACAATATAGGGGTATTTGCCGGAGGCAAATTAATTTTAGATTAGATTAGAGAGCTTTATTGTCATTGTACATGATGCAATGAAATTCCAATTTTTGAACTGTGGTCTGGTATCCCCCTGCTTCGTATCCCGATCTGGGTGAAGTGTCCGTGTTCTTCCTGTGTCCGTGTTTGTTTCCTCTGGGTTCTCAGGTTTCCTCCAACATTAAAGAAAAAATCGATTCAAGATGAAAAAGCTGCACTAGGTTGCCCCATATAGTGTCTGTGTGAGCGAGTGTGTGTCCACTGTGTTATCAGCTCGGATAAGCTTCGTATTAAATTAATTTATACTACTGGAGCAAATAAATGACACACTATAACATCTCATTATTGATATGTAACCTCCAACCAAGAGGTCTCATCTCCGATGAACAAAGACTGTGGAGTTTTAAGTATTAAGCCATGGACCATGTTGTAATCCATTGTTTACCGACACGTCAGTTACTCTGTCCCTTTAAATTCTTCAGCACAAAATAAGAGATAATTTCCTCTTTTAACACAGTGTTCCTGTTGTATGTAAACATGCACACCCATCACCCATGTCTGTGTTCAGCTCCATTGTTATTGGTGTCACAGGGTTAATTATTGACCTGGAATATTACAATTATTCCCTTATTGATGTCACATTATTTTATTACGCTTTTATCTTATAAATAAGGAAAAAGTGTGTGTGTGTGAACTAAAACCTGTTTACATACTCACACGGTGAAAACCTCATGGAATTGTGACAGCAAGCTGGTGCTGACAAAGTATCTTCTTCAGTTTCAAGGTGAAATCATGTATGGTAACAGCATACTGCTTTACAGAAGAAAGATCCAGGGTTTGATTCCCAGTTGGGGTGAACTCCGTTTCTTTCTGGGTGGAGTCGGCATGTCCTCCCTGTTACCTGAGTGGGTTTTCTCCTGATACTCCAGTTTCTTCCCAAATTTCAAAGACATGCTGATGGGTACATTTAGAGGCACTAATTGCCCCATTGATTGGATGGCTTGTAAACCTTGGTTTACTGAGGAAATACTTTGTGTGTTAAAAACCTTCAGCATTAAGTTCTGTAAATTGGACTACAGACGATTTAAGGGTTGGACTAAATGGATACCGCACAGCTTTTGGTTAATGTTACAGCGGTAGTGTGAAATTAATGGAAGTCTGTGTAAATTCCCACAATACATGAAATCAAGTGTGTGTGTGTGTGTGTGTGTGTGTGTGTGTGTGTGTGTGTGTGACTAACACACACAAGTTGTTATTTCTGTATGGTTGGAAATTACATAAACTTCCAACATTAAAGCCCGAGTCTAAAACCACCGGTCGACATTTTCCTTAAATTCAAGAATTTCTGTTTCAAAATAATCATGACAAAAAAAAGCCAGAAGATCAGGGAGCTTTTCAGTCACCTGACCCAAACAGTCATAGGCTTGTGGTTTAGGAACCAGCCTTGTGATGTGAAGGTTCCCGGTTCGATTCTCGGTGGCTGAAGTGCCTTCAGGCAAGACGCCTTACCCAAACAGCTCAACCAGGCACCATGAACAGGGCTGCCCACTGCTCCAGGCACAGGTGCTCACAGCACTCAGTGTGTGTGTGTGTGTGTGTGTGTGTGTGTTTCACTTGACGGATGGATTAATCGTAGTATAAATAGATTACTTGTAAATACTAAAAAAAAAATTGTTTATGAGGCAGCTGCATTTATCCATCCATTCATTATCTTTATCCTATATGGGCAGATACATTCAGACACACTCTATATGGGGCAATTTTGGAGAACTCCATTGACTTGATCCATGTTTTTGGACTGTGGGAGGAAACCGGAGAACCCGGAGGAAACCCACGCGGACACGGGGAGAACATGGAGACTCCACCCAGATGGGGATTCGAACCGGGAATCCCTAGCGCTGAGAGGAGAACATGCTAAACCACTAAGCCACCGTGCCACCGCCACCTGCATTCAGTAACCTCTAATGTTGTGACCTCATTGTGGAGAACATACATCATCAACTTTCACATTTGTCTGAATTTCCCCGCTCATGGCATCTTATGGCGCCTGGTGGGACCAGAAAACGAATCTTAACCACAATCCTATGACTGCCCCATGCTTCTCGTCTCACCGAGCCTCAGTCCTCACAAGGATTTTCCCTTTTGATACAAAATAAATACCAGGGACTTTTAACATCTGCATGTGTAATGCATGCGTCCCAATCTTTTTTTTTTTTTGGTCCTCAAATTGGTATCTGATGTCTGTACACTCAGATGTTCCAGCTGGAAACTTGATAACAATCAACATGTTTGTAATTTTCATAATTAAAATGTATTTATTTTTAAACCACATTCATGTAGCAGCCACCACTACTTTCCTTTCTCGTTCAAGTCTTCCGTGATATTAGCAAAGGGGGAAAAAAAATGTTTAAATATACATGGATTATTCTTGAATGTGTAATAACAGGCTTGTGGAACAGACGTGAGGTGTAGAACAGCAGTCGAGCTTTACTGTGTTCTCAGCAGCAACGCGGGAGGTCATTGCTAAAAGTCTAAAAAAAAATAAAAATAATTAAAAAAAGAGAACAGCGTGTCTGTTGGGCGGAATTCCGCCCCCTCAGAGCTCTAAGGCTCTTGAAGTTAATTCGCGGCTCTATAGTCTCTATACAGAGTTGGTATGTTTTTACATTCATAGCATTCAAAGACTTCACTTGTAGTCCATGTTCTCAGTTCCACTTCTTGTAAAGATGGACTTTGTAGTTCTATAGTTCCACTCTGTAGTCCATCTGTTTGTTCTACAGTACATACTGTGTACTCTGTTCTTATGCTCAGAACCCCAATAGTACCACCACAGAGCAGGGGTTATTGGGTGGGTGCATTAGTCCTATCCCAGCAGTGACACTGAGGTGGAGAAATGAAACTACAATAACCCCCCCCCCCCACCGCCATCACATCAGTGTCACTGCAGAACTGACCATAAACAATCCACCACCCAAATGATACCTGTTCTGTGATGCTCCTAAGAACCAACAGGGGACTAACAACAACAAAGAACACAGATGGACTACAGTCTGTAATTGTAGAACTACAAACTCCATCCATATGGTAAGTGGAGGACATAGAATGGCGCAAGAAAAGGGGTGTGTCCAAACTTTTGAGTGGTACTGTATACACCCCTCTTTACATTTCCGTGTTGGAGGATGTTGTGTAATTGTCATTGAATTCCAACAGGTTCACCGTCGTTGCTCTCATAGGTCCCCGAGTTCGCTCTGTAACCTGTGGTTGCGTACTTGTCCGTTTGAGTACCAGAACTGTGAGATGTCCTGCAGCGTGACTCGGGGCTGGATGCACTCGTCTTCCTCCCTCCCCGTCCTCCTCTTTTCCTTTTTCATCTTTCCCTTCTTTTGATTTCCCTCTCCCTTCTTATCCGCCTCCAGCGTGTTGCCGTTGGCATACCAGAACTCCACCCTTTCGGCCGCAGACGAGTCACGCTCAGCCCACAGGCTCTTTCGCTCCATCGCTCCTGGTCCTCCTCCTCCTACATCCTTTGCGCCCCATCCTTTGCGTCTGGCCCTCTTCTTCACCGCGGACCAACGCACCCACAGGAATATGGTGATGCCCAGAAACACAGAGGCGGTCATCCCCAGACTCCAGATGATAATGAAACAGGTCACCCTCGATTTGCGCCGGGACTGAGGACTCGAGTTCTCGTCAGGGTTCCCGCAGGACGGCCACGGTGTCCAATCTGCGTCTGACCTAGAGATGTTCTCGGAAGTGTTGGTACTTGCCCAGAGGGTTGTCCAGGCGTGGGTGGTCTCAAGGTAGTCTCTTTCAGTCTTGTTTGTGCTTGTGGTGGGATGTAAAGATGTTTCCTCAGTCCTTAGATCCGTCCCACCTACTGTGGTACTAGAACCCCACGGTTCCTCTGTGGACACATCGTCCACAGTTTGTACTTGAGTGGAATCGACAGTCGATCCTATTTTCGTGAATGTGGTTGCAACCTCGCTGGTTAGGTCTTCAATTAGGGACGTGACCGTGGTCCAGAGGGGTGTACCGTCTGTGGTTGAAACTTTCTCCGCGGTCATTGTGACATTTCGTTCAATAGTTCCTACCGTTGCGTTTGAAATGGCTAGAGTGCTACTGTTCTGCAGGGGGTCCGTTGTGTGCTCTAAAACCTGTGTATAGTTATCTGCTGTTAAAGTACCATTTCCGTCGCTGGTCAGATTTTGGATTTGAGGTGTAACAGTGGTTCTGATGGATGGATTTTGAATCGTCGAGACTTGAATGGTTCCTGTTGTCTGACCAGTAAGAGCTTCTGTGATGTCTGTAGTACCGTTCCGCGGGGGTTCCTCTGTGTATTGCAGTGTCCCATCACTAAAAAGAACCTGTGTATAGTTATCTGCTGTTAAAGTACCATTTCCATCGCTGGTCAGATCTTGGAATGTTCCAGTGGTTCTGATGGATGTACTTTCAGTTATGGAGTCGTCTTCAGTGGTCCTCCGATCAGTCTGAGCTTCTGGAGAGTCCATAGTACTTAACAGCATGGGTTCCTTTGTGTACTGCCGTGTCCTGACCTGTGTATAGATGTCTGCTGTTGAGGTCCCATTGTATGTGGCAACACCATCACTGGTCAGACCTTGTAGGCGAGGCGTGGCGATGCTTACACTGTTGTAGGGTTGGGTGTGGGTTTTCTCAGCTGGTGTTGGCAATGCGGAAGTCAGACTTGACCTCGTTCCATCGGACGATTGGCTCAGATCATTTGGGGGTTCCGTAACGGCTCTTGCATCATCGGTGTTGCTTGCTAGATAACTTGCTCCTCCCGACAATGTCACAAACATGGTTGTTTGGATAGGTGCGGCTTTCCGGTCATCCTGAAGGGTGGTTCCTCTTGTGGTGAAGTCACTCTTTGTAGCCTCAGCTTTGGGATCCGGAGGGACCGTCATCTCCCCGACGCTTTCCGGCTTTTGGGGACCGGTGCTGGTTCTCTCAGCCGAGCTCGTAACCACGTCCCGGGTCACGTTTGGATCCAGTTGCATCACAGACGGCTCGACTGTGGGGGACTGTTGGACTGCAGATGGTGGTGGTGGTGGTTTGATCTCTGCTGATGTTGCTATTGACGGAACCAGGAGACCGTTGTTGCGTGGCATTGTGGTGGCGCTGTTCATGCTGCGTGGCATCAGGCTGGTTTCAAAAGCACATGTTGTTGTTAGAAACTGCGCAATCAACACAGCGAGGGAGAGGGCACGCGTTCTCATGATCTGCGCTGGAGAATAAAACACAGAAGCTTTTAATAACAGAAGCAAATTTTTTTTTTAACACTAACATTTAATGGTTAGAATCGAAACTTTGTAATAAAAAAAAACAAAAACTTTTTGACGCCTTTCTGCTCCACTTACTGTCCATGTTTTCAGTTCCACTCACTGTAAAGTACATACTGTGTACTCTGTTCTAATGCTCAGAACCCAAATAGTACCACCACAGAGCAGGGGTTATTGGGTGGGGGCATTAGTCCTATCCCAGTCACTGAGGTGGAGAAATGAAACTACTGTACAATAAACCCCCCCCCTCACCACATCAGTGTTACTGCAGAACTGACCATAAACAATCCACCACCCAAATGATACCTGTTCTGTGATTATTCTGAGAACCAACAGGGGACGAACAACAACAAAGAACACAGATGGACTGCAGTCTGTAATTGTAGAACTACAAAGTTCATCTGTATGGTGAGTGGAGGAAACAGATGTGTGTTCAAACTTTTAACTGATGCTGTATTTTTATTTCAGGTCTACATCAGGACTACAACGGGTCTCGGGTGAGTTTTAGATCCAATAAACTGTGATAACACGTCGTTTCTCAAGTCGGATCAACGATTTCAGGTCTGAACGTCTAAAACTCCTTAAGGAATCGACTTTTTGACATTTACTTCGAATCTGTTCAACTTTTAAAAAAGCCCAGCCTGCCCTTATTATCCAAATCACACAAGACGAACGAAACCTCCGGTCTGACACTTAGCTCTCGAGTAATCCTGCCCAACATAATTATAATCCCGTTTAATCCGGGCATTTCAGTTGAAACGAACAGAAACAACAAAACACACCGTACCTCGCTCTGTGCCTCTCATCTTGACATCTCTTCCCCTTTCTCCATGGTTTCCGCTTTCTGCACCATCAGCGTTGGCCAGCGTTGCTTTCTGGGATGCCTCGCACCACCAACACACGGGCGGAAATGACTGTTTGGTTGCTATTGCAACGAGGTGAGAAATCGCGGGGAGGATGTGGTATCGAGGCTTATATCCCCCCCCACCACCCCCCGCCATCCTCCATTTAGATCGGTGCACATCCTGTGTCTCGTGTATTTAATTTAAAGGCGTCATCTGCAACGTTGTGAACACGTGGCCATCATGGAGTCAGACGAATGTTTACAGTTTTGCTCAACTTTTTCTCAATGTTATTAAATTCCATCATTTGCTTCCGAAACATAAGTGAATATTTTAAAGAAATGTATTATTTAGCTCAGAAAGTTGCTCCGAAAGATGTCTGATATAGTGGATATGTTAACTTTCTGACATCTGGGACGTCAACAACACAGTGTAAATGGTTATTTATGTGTAATTACTCACTTCTTGATGAGTGTTTTTATTTTTTTTTATAGCTCAATGGTCAGGATGTTGGGCTTTTCATTTTAAAGGCTTTGGGTTTAAATCCCGGGTCCAGTGAAGTTATCAATGTGGCTCTTTGAGCAGGACCCTTAACCTTCATTGCTCCAGGGGGGCAGTAACAACCCCGTGCTCTGACCCCAACCAAGATATTTGTAGGTCGTTTCTGATAAAAGCATCGGCTAAATGATCAAACGTAAATGAGTTCGTGTAACTGAAAGGGGAAAAAACAAACAAAACTACTTTCACATCACCTAAATAGAAGTTCCCCTCTGTGCACAATTGCACCAACCACTCTCTCAACCAATCACTGGTGTTGCTGCTCGAACCGGTTAGAGGTGGAGAGACATCATGAAAAGATTGGTGGTTTACAGAAGTTTATAATTCTACGCAGGGTCCTAAAGAGTAACCATGTCGGAAGCCATGAAGCGATGGTTCGGATTTGGGGAGCAATGGGGTTTGGACTTGGTGGGACCAGGAATGGAACCGGAAACCTTCAGTTCAAAATGTTGGTTCCTTAAATACAAGCCGATATATTATAACATATAGAGCTTTTTATAATGGTATAGCGGCGGCACGGTGGCTTAGTGGTTTAGCACGTTCGCCTCTCAGCGCTAGGGATTCCCGGTTCGAATCCCCATCTGGGTGGAGTTTCCATGTTCTCCCCGTGTCCGCATGGGTTTCCTCCGGGTTCTCCGGTTTCCTCCCACAGTCCAAAAACATGGATCAAGTCAATTGAATTCTCCAAATTGCCCCCTATAGAGTGTGTTTGTGTGAGTGAGTGTGTGCCCAGCGATGGATTGGCGCCCTGTCCTGGGTCTATCTGCCCAGCGCCTGAGACGTTCTCCCCTGGATGGGCATGGGGAACCCCACCGCGACCCTAATAGAGGATAAGCGGGAGATAAGGAATGAATGAATGAATGAATAATGGTATATAAAGGGCAAGGTGGATCAGTGGATGAGGTGTTGGGTTATCAATCTGAAGGTTGGGGGTTCAAATCCCAGGTCCACTGAAGTTACCAATGTGGGTCCTTGAGCAAGACCCTTAACCCTCATTGCTATAGCCTTCCATAGGTGGCTATAGCCTTAACCTGCAATAGCCTGCCATAGGTGCTGTGTCTGTTTAATTAGGGATTGACAAGGATTATTGCCGAGAGGCAGCATTTAATCGGTTTAGGACCCAGAGGCGCTCTGTACATGTGAGGAACGTTAAAGAACGCTAAACATGGAGCCTTAGATTCCATGAATGAATGAGTGACTAAAGTATGAGAGATGGAACACGAGGAAGAGACGGAGTACGAGATGCCTTCTGGGAAAGAAGGGGACAGTGAGGACAACAGAGACGAGACGGAACAAATTACCAAGGATGAGGCAGAGGAGGAGCGGGACATCCAGGACTGGAATGGGTTTCCTTTGGACAACGGGACGGTGAGCAGTCTATCGGAGGACGTGGTGGTGGAGTGGCAACCCGGTGACCCTGTGACCCCTCAGTATGTCCTCACGCTGGCTGGATACACTGAGGGTGAGTAAAGACACGAGAACGCTGGTTTTTCTCTCGGGTAAACACTTTTTATTAATAAACATGAATATAATGCATAGGGGTCAACACTTTCACCTCTCAGCGCTTGGGGATCCGGGTTCAAGTCCTGAGCTGGATGGACTTTCCATGCTCTCCCTGTGTCCGCATGGGTTTCCTCTGGGTTCTCCGGTTTCCTCACACAGTCCAAAAACTCGGGGAATTGGCTGCTCTAAATTGCCCCTATATACAATAGTGTATATGTGTGTGTTCCCAGTGATAGATTGGCACCCTGTCCATGTTTATCTGCCCAGTGCCCAAACCCCCCCTCCCCCTCTCTAATCTAGAACAGGATTAATCGTCGATTCTAAACAATGTCATGTCCTCTCTTTTCCTAGGGGAACGTCTACTCGACGTCCTCCTGGTTTCCTCTCTCTTTCCTTCTGTGACGTCTTATAACACTGATAATCAGGACATTGAGTTAAGGGCAGGGTGGCACGGTGGCTTAGTGGTTTAGCATGTTCTCCTCTCAGCACAAGGGATTCCTGGTTCGAATCCCAATCTAAGTGGAGTTTGCATGTGGAGTTTGCATCCTCCGGGTTCTCCGGTTTCCTCCCACAGTCCAAAAAACATGGATCAAGGTCAAATGAATTCTCCAAATTGCCCCATATAGAGTGTGTGTCCAGCGATAGATTGCCCCCCTTGTCCTGGGTGTATCTGCCCAGCGCCCGAAACGTTCTCCCCTGGAAGGGCATGGGGAACCCCCCCCCCCCCCCCCCCCCCCCCCCCCCCCCCCCCCCCCCCCCCCCCCCCCCCCCCCCCCCCCCCCCCCCCCCCCCCCCCCCCCCCCCCCCCCCCCCCCCCCCCCCCCCCCCCCCCCCCCCCACCCCCCCCCCCACCCCCCGCGACCCTAATAGAGGATAAAGTGTAAGATAAGGGATGGATGGATGTTTAATAATGTTTTTTTCTTACTGTTCAGACTATCTGTGCTCACCTCAGGAAAACATCTACAACATCAGCTTCTCCCGCTTCAAAATCCGAGACCTGGAGGGAGGAGCCGTCATCCTGGACCTGAAGAGACATCGTCCAACAGGTCCGTCACCCTCCAACATCAAAAACCCGATACAGTACCAGACAAAAGTTAGGCCACGCCCCCTTCTTGCTCTACTCTCCATTCAATTTCATCTCCATTTTACAATGACAGACACACAACATCCTCCAACGCGGTAATGTAAAGAGGGGTGTATACGGTACCAGTCAAAAGTTAGGACACACCCCTTTTCTTGAGCCATTCTATGTCCTCCACTTACCATATAGATGGAGTTTGTAGTTCTACAATGACAGACTGTAGTCCATCTGTGTTCTGTGTTCCCTGTTGGTTCTCAGGAGCATCACAGAACAGGTATCATTTGGGTGGTCGAGTGTTTATGGTCAGTTCTGCAGTGACACTCATGTGTGTCCACACCCGATTTTAAAATCAATGGGTTGTCTTTGTCTCTCTTTTCCAGAAATTATAGACGTGTTGGATTCAGGCGCTGGACGTTTCATTCAGTATCATTTCGCACCTGCGTTTCTCAACTTGAGGGAGATCGGTGCCACGTATGTCTCTTAATAAAGTCCATCTCACCTCATTATCTTTTACTAGGGTTGAGTGGGGGGGGGGTCCTCCATGCCCATCCATGGGCAGATACACCCAGGACAGGGCACAAAGTCATTGCTGAGCACACACAAACACAAAGACACTATAGAGGGACAGTTTAGAGCTGGAATTCATGTTTTTGGACTGTGGGAGGAACCCAGAGGAAACCCACGTGGACACGAGGAGAACATGGAAACTCCACCCAATTCGAATTTGCACCTGGCTCCTCAACGCTGAGAGGCAGATGTGCTGAGCCCTACACCACCGGGCCGCCCCGTCTAGATGTACGCTTGTGGTTAAGGGACCAGCAGTGTGTGTGTGTGTGTGTGTGTGTGTGTGTGTGTGTGTGTGTGTGTTTCACTGCACGGACGGGTTAAATGTGAAATAGATCACTCTATTATTACATCACTTTTTCAATAAATTAAATATATGATAATCTGAAATAACAAAAATAAAAGTCGGTTTGGGCGGCACGTGGCTTAGTGGTTTAGCATGTTCTCCTCTCAGCGTTAGGGATTCCCGGTTCGAATCCCCATCTGGGTGGAGTTTCCATGTTCTCCCCGTGTCCGTGTGGGTTTTTTCCAGGTTCTCCGGTTTCCTCCCACAGTCCAAAAACATGGATCAAGTCAATTGAATTCTCCAAATTGCCCCATATAGAGTGTGTGTGTAAGTGAGTGTGTGCCCAGTGATAGATTGGCGTCCTGTCCTGGGTGTATCTGCCCAGCACCCGAGAGGTTCTCCCCTGAATGGGCATGGGGAACCCCACCGCGACCCTAATAGAGGATGAAGCGGGAGATAACGAATGAATGAATAATTGGTTTGATGTTTGCTCCTCAGTTTGGAGTTCACGGTGGGCAGCAGGGCGGTGAACCGCTTCAGGCTGATCGAAAGGCACTACTTCAGAGAGCTGCTGCTGAAGACCTTCGATTTCGAGATCGGCTTTTGCATCCCTCACAGCCGGAACACCTGCGAGCACATTTACACTCTGCCGGAATTGGACTCGCACACCAGTAAGCAACACCATCACATCAATAAACGGACGCCTCTGCTCCATTACTAACATGTTTATGAAGAAAGAACACCTAAGCCACCAGAGTCATAGGGAGAACATGCAAACTCCTCCTGAAAGTAATGTAGACGTTAACCTTTCAAAAGGAACATTTTGAGGATATATGTTACCTTTATCACCATTACCCATCCAACCATCCATTATCTTCTGCTTTAGCTTTTACTATGGTCGCAGGGGGGGGTTCCCCATGCCCATCCCCATGCCCATCCCCATGCCCATCCAGGGGAGAACATTTTGGGCACTGAAGCAATTTGGAGAACTCAATAGACCTCTATCCATGTTTTTTGGACTGTGGGAGGAAACCGGAGAACCCGGAGGAAACCCACACGGACACGGGGAGAACATGGAAACTCCACCCAGATGGGGATTCGAACCGGGAATCCCTAGCGCTGAGAGGAGAACATGCCAAACCACTAAGCCACCGTTCCACCCGTCACCATTATCTTGCTCAGGGAAAAGATCTTGAGATCTTAATGCTGTTTTACTTCATGTGAATTTATTTTATTAATATTAAAGCGGTGGCTTAGTGGTTTAGCATGTTCTCCTCTCAGCGCTATGGATTCCTGGTTCAAATCCCTATCTGGGTGGAGTTTCCATGTTCTCCCCGTGTCCGTGTGGGTTTCCTCCGGGTTCTCCGTTTTCCTCCCACAGTCCGAAAACATGGATCAAGTCAATTGAATTCTCCAAATTGCCCCATATAGTGTGTCTGTGTGAGTGAGTGTGTGCCCAGCGATAGATTGGCACCCTGTCCTGGTTATACCTGCCCAGCGCCCGAAACGTTCTCCCCTGGATGGGCATGGGGACCCCCCCCCCCCCCCGCGACCCTAATATAGGATAAAGTGGAAGATAATGGATGGATTAATATTAAAGAGGTCATTTTAAGGTGCAATGTTACCATGTCCGCCTCTCAGCACTGGGAATCCAGGTTCGAATCCCGATCTAGTGGGAGTTTCCATGTTGTCCATGTGGGTTTCCTCTGGTTCTCTGGTTTCTTTCCAAAGTCCATAAACATGGAGTGAGTTGGCTGCTCTCAATTGCCCCTCTATAGTGTGTGTTTCTGTATGTGTGTGTGAGAGTGAATGTTTTTCAGTGTATTGGTGCATTTGAAACTGTACATTCATGACCTCACTTGGTTTTTGTTTTTCAGTTGAGGAGATGATCGCCCGCCCGTTTGAGACTCGGTCGGACAGTTTCTACTTTGCGAATAACACACTGATCATGCACCACAAGGCTGAGTATTCCTTCAGTCGAGGTGTAGCGGCAAGGCAAGAGTGATGAGCATCATCTGAAGCTGCAATTGGTTTAAAGTGAATGTTTGGTTATTAATGAGGAACTATAACACACAGGGGTGGTTGGCACGTTCACCTCTCAGCACTCGGGATTCCCGGTTCGAATTCCCATCTGGGTGGAGTTTCCATGTTCTCTCCGAGTCCGCGTGGGTTTCCTCCGGGTTCTCCGGTTTCCTCCCACATTCCAAAAACATGGAACAAGTCAATTGAGTTCTCCAAATTGCCCCATATACAGTGTGAGAGTGAGTGTGTGCCCAGCGATAGATTGGCGCCCTGTCCTGGGTGTATCTGCCCGGTGCCCGAAACGTTCTCCCCTGGATGGGCATGGGGAACCCCACCGTGACCCTAATAGAGGATAAAGTAGAAGATGATAGATGGATGGATAGTTGTTACGATAGCAAAGACACGCCCTGAATCAAGCTGTTTTAGGCTCGTTAAACATTTTACACTCTAAAAAAAACATTTTGTTGTCTGTTAGTGGCTTTATATTCAAAACACCTCGTAAAATAAAGCTTTCCTGATACTGTTGTACTTTCACCTCTGTGTTTTTGACATTAAAATGCTAAAAAGTTGTGATTTTGCAATTAATTTATTAATCGCGAAATAAAGGATCGACAAAAATATGTATTTAGTAAATAAACTGTACAGCATGCATTCTGCATTACACAGACAAAGGTTGCACAGTCTATTAAATAAAGTCTTTGCATTAGGAGTTTCCATGTCCTCCCCGTGTCCGTGTGGATTTGTTCCTGTTCTTTGGGTTCCTCCCCATCAAAATTGCCCCATCTAAATCGCCCCTATGTACTGTGGGAATGTGCCCAGTGATGGGTTGGCATCCTGTCCTGGGTGCATCTGCTCAGCGCCCGAAATGTTCTCCCTTGTTGGGCACGGGAAATTCACCCACCACGTGTGGAATGATATATAGATTTATTTGTATTAATTATTTTATAAATTATACTTTATTAATCTCAGAATATCAACCAGCAGCCGTTCTGTCTTGCACAGGGTAGATGATTGATAAGGGTGGCACAGTGGCTTAGTGGTTGGCAAGTTCTCCTCTCAGTGCTGGGGAGTCCAGGTTCGAATCTCCATCGGGGTGGAGTTTCCATGTTCTCCCCGTGTCCGCGTGGGTTTTCTTCGGGTTCTCCGGTTTCCTCCCACACTTCCACGGTGAGTGTGTGTCCATTGGCAGAGATGTTCTCCCCTGGATGGGCATGGGGGAACCCGCCCCCCCCCCGCGACCCTAATAGAGGATAAAGTAGACAATAATGGACGTATGGATAATAAAATTGATGTCATTTATTTATTATTATTATTTATTTCATTATTTATATTCTTACTTTTTTTTTCTTACAAGTTATTTAATGCATTTATAAGTTATTTAATGCATTAGTCGACTCACAACGACGTCACACCGCTAATCGCCGCGCGGCGAGGAATTCTGGGTAATGTAGTTTCCCCGGCTCCCTCCCCTCCTTCCCCCTCGGCGTCGCGCGCGGCTCGCCTCTATGACGTCACTGTGACGACTCCGCACGCTTAGCCAGCGCTACGCATTTTCGTTCGAATTGTTTTTCGTTAGCGTGGGTTTCCGCCGCGTCCGAGTCGCGGCCTCTTCCGTCTGAAGCACCGCGGCGTTCGGACCGACCTCGATCCGCCCGGGCTCTCTCCCTGCGCGGGGAACCAAGAGGTGAGCGCCGCGCTCCGCCAGGCGGCCGGCGGGCTGGCTAACTGTAGCCGGGCTCCGGTTAGCCGCAGGTGTTCTAATCCCGGCTTAAAGTCCGCGCTAATTAAAAAAAACATAAAAACTCGAGCAGTTTGTCCGACAGAAGTTTGTTTGTGAGTTTCGGGGGTATGTTCGCCTCCGTTGGTGGCGCTTTGTCGTCGTGGTCGCGGGGGGGGGGGTAATGCCGTTTAATGCTAACTGCGAGCTCCGCAGGCCCAACATCTGGAGCGAGGCCAGGGGTTTGTTTTAAAATTAAAACCAATTGTAATTATAACGATCGTCGCTCCCGCTGCTATTAAATTATATGAAATTAAATTAAATTAAATTAGACGCGCGTTTAGGGCGGCATGGTGGCTTAGTGGTTAGCACGTTCTCCTCTCAGCACTAGGGATTCCCGGTTCGAATCCCCATCTGGGTGGAGTTTCCATGTTCTCCCCGTGTCTGCGTGGGTTTCCTCCGGGTTCTCCGGTTTCCTCCCACAGTCCAAAAACATGGATCAAGTCAATTGAATTCTCCAAATTGCCCCCTATAGAGTATGTTTGTGTGAGTGAGTGTGTGTCCAGCGATGGATTGGCGCCCTGTCCTGGGTCTATCTGCCCAGCGCCCGAGACGTTCTCCCCTGGATGGGCACGGGGAACCCCACCACGACCCCAATAGAGGATAAGCGGGAGATAATGAATGAATAGACGCGCGTTTAATGAATAATAATTCTTTAAAGCACAATAATTCCAACGCGGAGGGCAAAGGGAAGGCTTTCCAAACCTTTAGAGAAAAGTCAAGAAAGGTCCACTTCATCCAACTTTTAATCTTTATGACGTCAGGATATTTAAACGACACTTTTTTTTATTCAACGAGTTTAGGGATTGGCATAAAGGGTCTTGCTGGAGAGCGGCACGGTGGCTTTAGAACGTTGGCATGTTCTCCTCTCAGCGCTGGGGAGTCCCGGTTCGAAATCACCCACCTGGGTGGAGTTTCCATGTCCTCCCCGTGTCCGCGTGGGTTTCCTCCCACGGTCCAAAAAAAACATGGATCAAGGGCAGTTGAGTCCTCCATATTGCCCCATATAGTGTGTGTGCTCAGCAATAGGTTGGCGCCCTGTCCTGGGTTTATCTGCCCAGCGCCCGAGACGGTCTCCCCTGGGAGAGGGTCTTGCCTGGGATTGGCATGGTGGCTTTAGAACGTTGACATGTTCTCCTCTCAGCACGAGAGTCCCGGTTCGAAATCACCCATCTGCGTGGGGTTTGCACGTTCTCCCCAGTGTCCACGTGGGTTTCCTCCGGGTTCTCCGGCTTCCTCCCACAGTCCAAAAAAACATGGATCAAGGGCAATTGAATTCTCCAAATTGCCCCATGTAAGAGTGTGTGTGCCCAGTTATGGATTGGCGCCCTGTCCTGGGTGTATCTGCCCAGCGCCCGAAACGTTCTCCCCTGGATGGGCATGGGGTATTAGATATGTAATGATATATGGCATCTGACATTTTCATGTGTCCTTGGCTTTTTGTGAGATTGGGCCATTTTCCATCCGTCTATTATCGTCCGCTTTATCCTCTATTAGGGTCGTGGGGGGGGTTCCCCATGTCCATCCAGGGGAGAACGTCTCGGGCGCTGGGCAGATAGACCCAGGACAGGACGCCAATCTATCACTGGGCACAGACTCACTCACACAGACACACTCTATATGGAGCAATTTGGAGAATTCACTTGACCTTGATCCATGTTTTTGGACTGTGGGAGGAACCCAGAGGAAACCCATGGGGACACGGGGAGAACATGGAGACTCCACCCAGATTGAGATCCGAACCGGGAATCCCCAGCACTGAGAGAAGAACATGCTAAACCACTAAGCCATCCCTCAGCACTAGGGATTCCCGGTTCAAATCCCCATCTGGGTGGAGTTTCCATGTTCTCCCCGTGTCCGCGTGGGTTTCCTCCGGGTTCTCCGGTTTCCTCCCACAGTCCAAAAACATGGATCAAGTCAATTGAGTTCTCCAAATTGCCCCATGTAGAGTGTGTCTGTGTGAGTCTGTGCCCAGTGATAGATTGCCCCCCCTGTCCCGGGTGTATCTGCCCAGCGCCCGAGACCTTCCCCCCTGGATGGGCATAGGGAAACCCCCCCATGACCCTAATAGAGGATAAAGCGGAAGATAATGAATGAATAAATTATATATATATATATATATCTGTTGCGATAAGTATATTGCTGTTTGTTTCACGCGTCTCTCGGCTGGGATCGGTGTTGCTTGTATTTAAACTCTTACCTGCTTGTCTTTTTTGGTGTCTCCTGCAGAGCAGAGATGTATAATGGTATCGGTCTGACCACCCCACGTGGTAGCGGCACCAACGGTTACGTGCAGCGGAACCTCTCGACCGTGCGCTCCAAACGCAGCCGGGACGACCACGGAGGACCGAAGGATGAGAAGGATCGCGAGCGACTGGAGAGCCAGCTCAATCGCCAGCCCAACGCCGACATCTTGGAGCACCAAAGGAAAAGGCAGCTGGAGGTCAAGTGTGCGGAACTGCAGGACATGATGGAGGAGCAAGGGTGGGTCCCCTGTCCGGACAGCTTTGAGTTCTATTGGACAGGAATTTTGATTTAAGCTTCGTTCATAAAAAAAAAAAAAGAGAGAGAGACGTGTCCTTGAAATATTATTGCAGCAGTAATACACTGAAGTTGCTAAATAAATAATTAAAGTAAATAAAAATAGCTATTTCAACTGCACAGTGCAACCAATTCCATCCATTATCTTCCGCTCCATCCTCTACTAGTGTTGAAAAGGGGGTTTCCATGTCCATCCAGGGGAGAATGTTTCCGGCGCTGGGCAGATACACTGGGCACACACTCACACACACAGCCACACTCTATATGGGGCAAATTGCAGAACTCTATTGACCTTGATCCATGTTTTTGGACTGTGGGAGGAAACCGGAGAATCTGGAGGAAACCCACGCGGACACGGGGAGAACATGGAAACTCCACCCAGATTGGGATTCGAACCGGGAATCCCTAGTGCTGAGAGGAGAACATGCCAACCACTATGCCACCCCGCCAGCCCTAACCGATTCCAAACTTTTTTTAAAAATATTTTTTATAATTATTAAATTGACATTTCTGGAGATGTCCTCACAAACCTGGACCTGACGTGCAAAAACATCCAGGGGTCTTAAAAATAAAATACTTTTTAGTCTTGCGTTTTATAAATTTGTTCACACAGCATTGTTAAAAACCCGTAGCCTTTTAACATCTTGTCCTAAAGAAATGTCCTGCGGTGTCTGACTTGGTTTTTTGAGTGCGGTTAGGGCTGCCCTGGTCAGGGCTTTGGGCTAATAATCTGAAGGTTGGAGGTTCAAATCCCAGGTCCACTGAAGTTACCACTGTGGCTCTTTGAGCGAGACCCTTAACCCTCATTGCTCCAGGGATGTTGTGATTCACCCTGTGCTCACCTTGTAAGTCGCTTTGGATAAAAGCGTCCGATAAATGACCAAATTTGGTGGCTCAGTGGTTAGAGCATTGGGTTATCAATCTGAAGGTTGGGGGTTCAAATCCCAGGTCCACTGAAGTTACCAATGTGGGTCCTTGAGCAAGACCCTTAACCCACACTGCTGCAGGGATGTTGTGATGAACCCTGTGCTCAGCTTGTAAGTCTTAAACTTTGGATAAAAGCGTCCAATAAACGACCAAATATAATGTTTTTTTGATGCTCTGGTTGTTGCAGGTACACTGCAGAGGAGATCGAGGAGAAGGTGAACAGTTTCCGTATGATGCTGCAGGAGCAACAGGAGCCGCCTCCACCTGCGGCCGAGAAACCGGGGTGAGTAGCGCAGCGCCCCCCTTTTTGTACTGTTTAATTTTCTATAAACGCGTCACAAAGGTTTAATGAACGCCGACGTCAGTGGCAACCCGTTTCCTGCCGTTATGGGATGCTTTTTAATAATCCTGGATCCCAAACGGCGGCACGGTGGCTTAGTGGTTCGAATCCCAATCTGGGTGGAGTTTGCATGTCCTCCCCGTGTCCGCGGGGGTTTCCTCCGGGTTCTCCGCTTTCCTCCCACAGCCCCTAAACACATGGATCAAGGTCAATTAAGTTCTGCAAATTGCCCCATATATAGAGTGAGTGCCCAGTGATAGATTGGCGTCCTGTCCTGGGTGTATCTGCCCAGCGCCCGAGACGTTCTCCCCTGGATGGGCATGAGTACCCCCTCCCCTACGCCCCTAGTAGGGGATAAAGCGTAAGATATTGGATGGATGAATCCCAAACGTGATGTCACCGTCGTTAATGGAAATGTCTCATTCCATAATTTTTTTTGTTTTATTTATGATCTCATTTAAATCTGATTGCCGTCTTTTTTTTTTTTTTTTTTTTTTTTGGTATCCTTACAGCGTGACCGAGACTCACGCTCTCGCTGCGGCCAACCAAGAGAAGAACAATCGCCTGCGGGAGGCGTTCGGCATCGGCTCGGACTACGTGGACGGTTCGTCCTTCCATCCCGAACGCAAAGAGCGTGAGAAAGAGAAGCGAGAGCAGGAACGGCTGGAGAGAGAGCGGCAGCAGCAGCAGAAATATCAGTAAGTGGACGACGACGAAGAATACAGGAGAAACAACGTGCTTGGGTTCAATCTGAAGGTTGTGGGTTGAAATCCAAGGTCCACTGAAGTTACCAATGTGGGTCCTTGAGCAAGACCCATAACCCTGGTTGCTCCAGGGGGCGCTGTAGCATGGCCCACCCTGTATTCTGACCCCAACCACCAAATGAGGATGGGTGTAAGTTGCTTCTAATAAAAGTGTCCACTTTGTGACCTGGCTGAACCCAGACGTTACCGACTTTTTATTTTTATTTATTTTATTTATTTTTTTTGGACCATGCAGTGTATAAGATATCAGAGTGAAATATGAGGTCTGATCTCATTTCTTAAATCCCCGTAGGATTATCGAGGAGTCCGAAGACTCTGACTCGTCATCCGGTCGCAAACAGAGCCGAAAGAAGAAAAGGAAGAAAAACAAAAAGAGAGACAGGTAATGACAGGGGGGGGGCTTTTGGAATAATGGAGGGTGTTGACACTAAAGCAGTGATTTTTAAAGTTTGTTTGTCCTCTTAGTTCTGAGAGTTCTTCGTCTCCTCGCCGAGAAAAGAAAAAGAGGAAGGTGAAGAAAAAGAAAAGGTGGGTTAGGATTCCCGATTTGTTCCCGACATCCGTACCGTTCTTCTGATTTCGTAAGATGAGGAGTTTCTTTGTAGGGTGGAGTAGCTTAGTGATTTGCGAAAATGGGATCTCTGGTGCCCTGGGGGCATTTGGGGTTAGGTGTCTTCCTCAAGGGCACTTCAGCCGTAGTACTTGGCGGGACCGGGCGTCGAACTGAATATTAATTGGACTGGCCGTCCTGCAGGACGCCCCCTAATGGACTCACATATAGTTTTCCAGTTTTTAGTTTTTCCATTTGTTTAATATCTGGACATGGCTGTCCTACACTGTTGTTGCTGCCTGGCCGCTCAAGGAGGACGAGTCCCCCACTGAGTCTTGGTCCTCACAAGGTTTCTTCCTTGAATAACAACATAAAAGGGAGTTTTTTCTTGCCACTGTCGCTTCGGCTTGCTCTTTGGGGGTTTAAAGGCTTTTCATTCTGTAAAGCTGCTTTGTGACGACGTACTGTTGTTAAAAAGCGGGGACCTTCAGCCTACGACTTGGGGTGTGGGACCATCTGAAATTTGTGTGTTCAAATCCCAAATCTATCAAAGTTAGCAGTGTGTGCCCTTGAGCAGGACCCCTAACCCTTAATGCTCAGCTTCTAAGCCGCCGAACGTCCATCCATCCATTATCTTCAGCTTTATACTATATTGGGGTCGCGGGGGGTTCCTCATGCCCATCCAGGGGAGAACGTTTCGGGCGCTGGGCAGATACACCCAGGACAGGACGCCAATCTATCGCTAGACACACACTCACACAGACACACTCTATATGGGGCAAGTTGGAGAACTCAATTGTCTTGATCCATGTTTTTGGACTGTGGGAGGAAACCGGAGAACCCGGAGGAAACCCACACGGACACGGGGAGAACATGGAAAGTCCACTCAGGTGGGGATTCGAACCAGGAATCCCTAGTGCTGAGAGGAGAACATGCTAAACCACTAAGCCACCGTGACACCCCGCCGAATGTCAATAAAACTTAATAACAATAACGTGTGTTTATGTTTACGTTTAGGGAGGCTTCCGTGCCGAGCGATAAGAGCAGGTAAGACGTGGCTTCTTTAATCGGAATTCGTGAGTCGCTCCCGTCCGCCCGTGTCCCTGTAAACTCACTCTCCCGTCTCCGCCGTCTTCAGCGACAGCGCGTCCGACACGCCGCCTACGAAGAAGAAGAGGAAGAAGAGCAGCGAGAGCCAAACTCCGCCTCCTGCAAAGAGTCGCCGGCGGCGCAGCGCCTCGTCCAGTTCGGCTCGCGGGTATTCACATGATCCGTCGCCATGTCCTGCGTTTGTCCACCTCAGATTAAAGCGTTTAATTAATGCCTCTTTCCCTTTGTTTCAGCAGGTCGCCCGCCCCAAGAGAGAAGCCCCAGGGTTCGGTGGTTGGCCGGGGAGGGGACGGGAGGAAGGGCAGGTCGCCTGACCGCAGGGCCCACGCTCGCCAAAGGAGTCCCGAGAAGACGGACGTCAGAGATGTATGTACTGTGGGTGACGGGAGCGGCTATATTGGTCCTAGTTATTAAATTATTATTATTATAATATAAATGATACGTGATTTTTTTAGAAATCAAGACATTCCAAGTCTCCCGAACAAAGCAAGCGGGAGCGAGAGAAGGAGCGCCCGAAGGAGAAACACAGGGGGCGCCGTAGTTCGTCGTCCCCGTCGTCGCCTCCCAAGCAGCACCGAGACAGAAGAGGGCGGAGTGAGGAGCACGAGCGAGGCAAAGCGCCTTATAGAAAGCGCCGTGACTCCGCCTCCTCGTCGGGGTCGCCCAAACGGGAGCGAGACACCAGACAGAGGAGTCCCGAGAAAGAGCTCGAGCGCAAGAAGAGGGACCAACCTCGGAGGAGACACGACTCGTCCTCCACGTCGCGCTCTCCTTCGCCGCAGAGAAATCAGACCAGGAGGGGGCGCAGCAGCGAGAAAGAGAGGAGGCAGCCGACGACGAGAGACCGTGGCCGCTCGAGCGAGTCGGCCTCGTCCGCCGAGCGCTCGCCGCGATCCAACGGCAGACACAAGGAGGCGGAACGCGAGAGGGAAGAGCAGAGGGGACAGGCGCGAGCGAGGGAGCGCGAGGAGGTGAAGAGAAAGGAGGACAGGAGAAACAACGAGCGTGACAGCGATCGGGAAAAGGAAAGGGAGAGAGCTAAAGAGGAGGAGAGGAGAAAAGAGAGGGAGAGCGACAGAGAGAAGGCCAGAGAGGAGGAGAGGAGAAGGGAGCGAGAGAGAGAGGAGGAGAGGAGATGGGAGCGAGAGAGCGACAGAGAAAGGGAGAGGGAGGAGGAGAGGAGAAGGGAGCGAGAGAGTGAGAGAGAAAAAGAAAGAGAGGAGGAGAGGAGACGGGAGAGCGACAGAGAAAGGGAGAGAGAGGAGGAGAGGAGACGGGAGAGGGAGAGCGACAGAGAAAGGGAGAGAGAGGAGGAAAGGAGAAGGGAGAGGGAGGAGGAGAGGAGAAGGGAGAGCGACAGAGAAAGGGAGAGAGAGGAGGAGAGGAGAAGGGAGCGAGAGAGCGACAGAGAAAGGGAGCGAGAGGAGGAGAGGAGAAGGGAGCGAGAAAGTGAGAGAGAAAAAGTCAGAGAGGAGGAGAGAAGAAGGGAGAGAGAAAAGGAGAGCGAGAGAGAAAAGGCCAGGGAGGAGGAGAGGAGAAGGGAACGAGAGAGCGACAGAGAAAAGGAGAGAGAGGAGGAGAGGAGAAGGGAGCGAGAGAGCGAGAAAGAAAAGGCCAGGGAACGAGCAAATGAGGAGGAGAGGAGAAAGGAGCGGGAGAGCGAGCATGAAAGAGAGGAGGAGAAGATGAGGGAGCAAGAGAGGGAAAAAATTAAGGAGGCAGAAAGGAGAAGGGAGCGAGAGAGCGAGCGGGAAAGAGAGGAGGAGAGGAGAAAGCAGAGGGACGGGGAGAAGGAGAGAGGAAAAGTGAGAGAGGAGGAGAGGAGCGACGAGCGAGTGTCCGACCAGGAGAAGCCAAAAGACTCGAGCAAACACTTGCCGGAACGAAGGAGCGCGGCGGCGGAGGAACCGGACGGTGGGGTGAAGGAGGAGAAGCGGACGGAGGCGCGGCGGACGAAGGAGAAGAAGCTCAAAGCCAAGGAGTCGAGCAGCAGCAGCAGCAGCAGCAGCGACGACAGCAGCAGCGACAGCAGCAGTGACAGCGACAGTGACAGCTCCTCATCTTCCTCCTCCTCCTCTTCCTCCACATCGTCCTCCTCCTCGTCCTCCTCGTCCTCGGGCGACGAAAACGACGACAAGAAGGCGGCGCCGCCGGAGGAGAACGTCCTCGCCGCTCAGGCCGTCCGCCGGGAAAAGGAGGAAAACCAAAGGGCATCCCAGGAGGCGCAGCCCCTCACACCCTCGGACTGCGCCCACGCTCCGCCCGCGGGGCCGGGAGACGAGGGCGGGGCGGCGGCGTCGCCGTGGGAACGTCCGAAGGATGGCGACCGCGGAAAGGAGAGGTACTCCCCCACCGAGAGCACCAGTCCTCCCCAGTCTCCCCCGGCACCGAGTGCGGTGGCCGGCCACGGCCCCCCGGAGGGACCCAGGGTGACGCCCTGCAAGGAACCCGACAGGCCCAAAGACCGAGCGGACGAGCGCCGCGCCCCCGCCGAACCCGAGCGCAAAGCCGGCCGCGCCTCCCCGGACCGGGACAGAGACCGCGACCGGTACAAGAAGCGGAGGTCGTCTCCCGCCTCGCCCAAGGGTCGCCCAAGGGGGGGGTCCCACGGCAGACGGGCTCCGTCCAGATCTCCGGTCCGGCCGCGGGCCTATCCTGCACGCTCGCCCAGCCCCAAACGAGGGGGGAGCAGGGCGTCCCCCTCCTCGCGCCAAGACCGGGAGTGGGAAAGGTCGCGGGAGCGGGGACGAGGGGACCGCGAGCGCTCGAGGGACCGGAGGACGAGGAGCAGCAGATCACGAAGTCCACGCAGGAGAACCCCTCCATACAGGTACCAAAGGAACTTTTTTTGGATAGGAAAGGGGGAGGAGCCTATGCATTTGAATAAATAAATATTAATTAATTTACCTTTGGGGTTTTTCCGCAGCAGGTCGCGTCGTTCTCCGTCCCCTGTCCACCGCCGCAGGACCCCGTCCCGAGACCGGGAGCGAGCGAGGGAGAGGGAGCGAGAGCATGAGCGTGAGAGAGAGCGGGCGCGAGAGAGGGAACGTGAGCGAGAGCGCCTCCGTGAGCAGGAGAGGAGGCGCGAGCAAGAGCGCGAGCGTGAGCGCGCCAGAGAACGCCAAAAGAAAAGGCCCTCCCCCCGGCGCTCCGCCTCCTCCTCGTCGTCCTCCTCCTCTTCGTCCGCTTTGTCGTCCTCCTTCTCCCCCTCGCCCCGGAGGAGGAGCGCCGACAAGCCCGAGTCGCTGAAGGAGCGCAAGGCGGGCGGCGACGGCGAGCCGGAGAAAAGGGCCCGGCCCCGCTCCACCTCTCCCAAACGGCCGGCGCGCAGGTCCGCGTCCCGGTCGCCCGGTTCCGTGCGGAGGTCCAAGAGCCCGGCGGAGCCCCCGCCCCCCGCGGAGCAGCGCTCTGCTCCGAGCCAGAACAGAGACGCGAGGACGGCGGTGAACGGGAGAGCCGAGGGAGACGCCGAGGGGCAGAAGAAGGCCGACAGCAAGAGCAGCTCCAGCTCCTCCTCCTCGTCGTCCTCGTCCTCCTCCTCGTCCTCCTCGTCCTCAGACAGTTCGGACTCTGAGACAGAGAAAGGGTGAGTGGAGAACCTCCCACAGAGCTGGAGACCCCTAGTGGTGGAACTTTGTAGTTCGTCTTTAAAGAAGCACTGCACTATACAGTACTGGTCAAAAGTTTGGACACGCCCCCTTTTTACTCTCCATGTTCCCTTTGTAGTTCTACAGTTCCACTCTGTAGTCCATCTGTTTGTTCTACAGTACATACTGTGTACTCTGTTCTAATGCTCAGAACCCCAATAGTACCACCACAGAGCAGGGGTTATTGGGTGGGGGCATTAGTCCTATCCCAGCAGTGTCACTGCAGAACTGACCATAAACAATCCACCACCCAAATGATACCTGTTCTGTGATGCTACTGAGAACCAACAGGGGGCGAACAACAACAAAGAACACAGATGGACTACAGTCTGTAATTATAGAACTACAAAGTCCATCTATATGATAAGTGGAGGACAAAGAGGATGGAGGAAGAAGGGGGTGTGGCCTAACTTTGGACTGGTACTACAGTTCCACTCTGTAGTCCATCTGTTTGTTCTACAGTACATACTGTGTACTCTGTTCTAATGCTCAGAACCCCAATAGTACCACCACAGAGCAGGGCTTATTGGGTGGGGGCATTAGTCCTATCCCAGCAGTGTCACTGCGGTGGAGAAATGAAACTACAATGACCCCCCCCCTCACCACATCAGTGTCACTGCAGAACTGACCATAAACAATCCACCACCCAAATGATACCTGTTCTGTGATGCTCCTGAGAAGCAACAGGGGGCGAACAGCAACAAAGAACACAGATGGACTACAGTCTGTAATTGTAGAACTACAAAGTCCATCTGTATGATAAGTGGGGTTGCGGTAGCTCAGTGGTCAGGGTGTTGGGCTCTCAATCTGAAGGTTGGGGGTTAAAATCCCAGGTCCACTGAAGTTACCAGTGTGGGTCCTTGAGCGAAACCCTTCTCCCTCACTGCTGCAGGGATGTTGTGATGAACCCTGTGCTCATCTCGTTTGAGCGTCTGCCAAATGTCCAAAAACGTGGAGGAACCGGGATGGGGCGGGGGCGTGGCCACACTTTGTGCTGGTGCTGTGTGTGTTGGGTCAGACGAGGTTCCGGCTGGTCCATGTGGTGAGGTGTCTGTGAGTGGACGGGTTCGGGACGTTCCGGTAATTCGGTTCTGTGTTCTCAGGAGCAGTAAACCCAAAGCAGGGAAGCCTTCATCCTCCTCTTCCTCAGAAAGTGACAGCCATGCAAAAACGAAAAGGTAGATTTCATTCCGTCTGATATTCGGTGTGGGTGTAATTTATACAGTACAGGTCAGAAGTTTGGACCCCCCCCCCCTCCTCTAAACCTGAGTTCTAATCCTCGAACCGTATGTTCTCCGTGTCTCCTCTCAGTCCCCCGCGGCGAGCGCGAGTACCCGCAGACTCGCTGAGAGACTCCAGATCGCTCAGTTACTCCCCTCCGGCCCGGCTGCGCAGGGGCGCCCGCTCCCCCCCCGCCCGCAGGTGAGCTCCACTGCCTTCGGTTCGGCCTCCACACCCTGCAGAACTGGAACAGAGATTTGGTTGTTGTGGCAACCCGCGTCCATGAAGGGTTACAGTGGATATGGTAACCGTGATCTTACGCCAGTAGATGTGGCAACTGTTGTTTGAGGGTTGCCAGAACTGTTATAAGCCACCATCTAAAGGGATCATAGTAGAAGTGGCAACCATTGTCTGAGGGATTATTATAGTTGTGGCAACTGTTTAAGGGATTTTATTAGTTGTGGTATCTGTGGTTTGAGGGTTGCCTCAACTATTATAAACCATCATCTAAAGGGATTGTTAGAAGTGGGAACCATGGTCTGAGAGATCATAGTAGCTGTGGCAACTGTTGTTTATGAGGGATTATAATAGTTGTGGCAACTGTTGTTTGAGAGATTTTAGTAGTTGTGGTATCTATTGTTTGAGGGTTGCCAGAAATAATTTCCGTCATCTAAAGGGATCATGTTAGAAGTGGAAACCTTTGTCTGAGGGATTATTATAGTTGTGGCGAACTGTTGTTTATGAGGGATTATAATAGATGTGGCAACCTTTGTCTGAGGGATTATTATAGTTGTGGCAAACTGTTGTTTATGAGGGATTATAATAGTTGTGGCAACCTCTTTCTTAGGGATTATTATAGTTGTGGCAAACTGTTGTTAATGAGGGATTATATTAGTTGTGGCAACTTTTTATGAGGGATTATAATAGTTGTGGCAACCTTTGTCTGAGAGATTATTATAATTGTGGCAACCGTTGTTTATGGGGGATTGTAGTAGTTACGGCAACCTTTCTTCATTATGGATTGTACTGAACGAACGTTTTTTTGTTAAACTGTTTAAATAAACAGAAGCTGACCGCTGACCGCCTCCCCTTTGGTTCTTCCCTCAGGAGATCCCGAAGTCGATCCAGAAGCAGGTCGAGTGGCAAAAGAAGGAAGTGACCGCACCGACCCCTACATCGGCTTTCCGTTTCGTCCCTCGTCTCCTCCGTCTCAGTCGAAAGCAAGCCGTATAAACCTCCTCGCGATCTGTTACCTGAGCCTGGAACCTGGATTTTGAAAACTTTCAGTTGTCGTGATGTCATGGAGGGGGAGGGGAGGGATGGGGGGGGTCTTATTATGACGATTACTTTTTTTTTTTTTTTCTTTGTGTTTTATGTTGATGATTGCTGAAAGCAGGAGGATGCTGCGGTGGGACGGCCCCACCTGCGGCGGCGTGTTTCGTGCCAACACGGTTGTTAAATAGTTCATTGGAAAGCTTCTTGTACAAAAACCTCAGTGAATCAACCCCCCGCCCTCCCTCCCGCCCCGCCCGGTGTGTCTCTCTCTGCCTCATGAGTTGTACTGAATGTAGATATCACACTGTACATCGTTCATAACCATCTCTGACGAACAATCGGTCAACCGCAGCCCTCTTTGTTTCACTTTGTGGGAAAAGACACTTGATTTAATAAAGTTCAGTTCTATCTGTATTTGTCTGGACTGATTATTATTCATCCATCCATCATCTTCCGCTTCATCCTCTATTAGGGTCGTCGGGGGGCCCATTCAGGGGAGAACGTTTCGGGCGCTGGGCAGATACACCCAAGACAGGGCGCCAATCCATTGCTGGGCACACACACACACACACTAATATTTAGTCTTTGCTGCATTGAGTACATGTTTGTACTCAGTCATACTGCCCTTCCATGCAGCCCTAAATACCTCTTATTTAGTTTGTCTCCATTTACGCTCCATGGTTCTAGTGGTTTGATCATTAAACCGTGGAACGAGTCTTTTATCTTTAATCCTTTTTAGTTAAAGTGGAGCGACACTATCTGAGGTTGCAGAGAACACGTGTTTAAGGTATTCTGCTGTGTTTTCAAGTTCATCAAGTCCTGATGCTGGTTTATTGTTTAATTCGGTATAAATGTTGAAGGAATGATGCAGCAGTAGAGGGAATGATTGTACGCTTCATATCGTTATGCGGTTTAATGACTGGATCAATATCAATTTCTAAATCACAGGTTATCAAATAGTGATCGGAGATGACCTCACTTAGTGGCACAATAGTTAAATTATTAAGGTTAATACCATGTGATAAAACTAAGTCTAATGTATGTTTACAGCGATGTGTTTTACCAACCACACTTGGAGTCATGCCCATGGAATCTAGAAGATGGAATTTTCTCCCCTAGATGGGCATGGGAAACTGCCCCCCCCTCAGTAGAGGATAAAGCAGAAGATAATGGATAGATATCATGTGATTATGTACAGATATTAGTCACACATAAATCCTGAATCCTTCCACTCGCGTCGGTGTCCAGTAGACAGTAGATGTCCTCGGGGTTCTTTGCGACTTCTTGATGAGGGTTCACAGAACAGGTGATGAGGCGACATTCTACAGACCAAAGACAGGCGAGAGCTGGAAGGAGCCGATGTGGAGCTGTGGTTCTTGGCAGGAGGGAAGAAGATGGACACGTTTTGAAATGAGGGGACATTTGGTAGGGGGACGTAGCGGGTAGGATGATTTTGGAGACGGTGAGGAAGATGAGACTGAGATGGTTTGGAGAGGAGGAAAGGGAGGAAAAAGAGGAGGTTCATGTTTTATGAGGGAGGACAGGTGCTGTAGATGGTGGTGGTGGATATCAAGGACAGGGCGAGGTGGAGAATAATGATACTCTTTGGCGTCCTCTAGAGGAAACGGGCAAAACAGCACTGACGGGCAACGTAACAAACTGAACGAGACTGAAGGCATTTTTATTAAAGCAGTTTTTGGAAGATGCTCATGATTTGGAGGTTTAATCTGCATGTTTGTGACGTCAGCAGCACCGAACCTCATTAAGGTGAAGGGTGAGGCAGAGTGTCGGCTAGCCAGCGTCCACACACACGAGTATTTTGCAGGTTCTCTCCGCGTCTCTGTGGCTTTTTTCAGGTGTTTGGAGTTTCCTCTCACTGTCCAAAGTCTGTCCAAATGTGTGTTTGTGAGAGTGTTGTGTGTGTATATGTGTGTTTGTGTATGTGTGTTGTGTGTGTTTGTGAGAGTGTGTGTTGTGTGTATATGTGTGTTTGTGTATATGTTTTGTGAGTTTGTGAGAGTGTGTGTTTGTGTATATGTGTGTTTGTGTATATTTGTGTTGTGTGTGTATGTGTATATGTGTGTTTGTGTATATGTGTTGTGTTCGTGAGAGTGTGTGTTGTGTGTATATGTGTGTTTGTGTATATTTGTTGTGTGTATATGTGTGTTTCTGTATATGTGTGTATGTGTGTATGTGTGTGTGCTGTATGTGTGTGTGTTTGTGTATATGTGTGTGTGTTTTTGTATATATGTGTGTGTGTGTATGTTCTCTGTGTGTGTGTGCTGTATGTGTGTATGTATGTGTGTGTGTTTGTGTATATGTGTGTGTGTGTGTATGTATGTGTGTATGTGTGTGTTTGTGTATATGTGTATGTGTGTGTGTTTGTGTATATGTGTGTGTGTGTGTGTATGTATGTGTGTGTTTGTGTATATGTGTATATGTGTATGTGTGTGCGCTGTATGTGTGTATGTATGTGTTTGTGTATATGTGTGTGTGTGTGTTGCCCCCCCCCCCCCCCCCCCCCCCCCCCCCCCCCCCCCCCCCCCCCCCCCCCCCCCCCCCCCCCCCCCCCCCCCCCCCCCCCCCCCCCCCCCCCCCCCCCCGAAACCCACGCGGACACGGGGAGAACATGGAATCTCCAACCAGGTGGGGTTTCGAACCGGGACTCCCAGCGGAAAACCTTATACTGTAATAATTTTGTTGTTTTGGTGACGATTTAAGGAACACAGATCGTTAAATGGGTCGTGGTGTAAATTTGTGCTGCGGCGTTTTATGGTAAGAGCCGCCGGCTCAGATAGGGGCTCTGTAGTTTTGCATGTTCTCTGCAGATGTTGCACTTCCCAAGTTTTTTTTTGGCCTTTATTGGAATTTTCTAATTATCCTTTCATTTATTCATTATCTCCCGCTTGTCCTCTATTAGGGTCGCGGTGGGGTTCCCCATGCCCATCCAGGGGAGAACGTCTCGGGCGCTGGGCAGATAGACCCAGGACAGGACGTCAATCTATCACTGTACACACACTCACTCACACAGACACACTCTATATGGGGCAATTTGGAGAACTCAATTAACTTGATCCATGTTTTTGGACTGTGGGAGGAAACCGGAGAACCCGGAGGAAACCCACGCAGACACGGGGAGAACATGGAAACTCCACCCAGATGGGGATTCGAACCGGGAATCCCTAGAGCTGAGAGGCGAACGTGCTAAACCACTAAGCCACCGTGACGCCATTTTCTAATTAATGCATTTAATTTATTTGATGGGAATCAGCTAGCATAAGGTTTTTGAAAATGAAATTTTTTTAAAATGGTATCTTTTCCACAGCTTCTGCACATGTCCGTCTTCTCCCAGCGGTTCTCTCCGTGCGGTCGCTTTCTCGCAGCTGGAAATAACTATGGAGAGATCGCTCTGTTCAGGTGACGATATGACCGAGATTTTATCCATCCATCCATTATCTTCCACTTTATCCTCTATCCTCTCACGGGGGGAGGGGGGGGTCCATGCCCATCCAGGGGAGAATGTTTCGGGCGCTGGGCAGATACACCCAGGAAAGGACGCCAACCTATCACTGTACACACACTCACTCACACACACACACTCTATAGGGGGCAATTTGGAGAACTCAATTGACTTGATCCATGTTTTTGGACTGTGGGAGGAAACCGGAGAACCCAGAGGAAACCCACGGGGACACGGGGAGAACATGGAAACTCCACCCAGATGGGGATTCGAACCGGGAATCCCTAGCACAGAGAGGAGAACGTGCTAAACCACTAAGCGACTGTGCTGCCCGTGTGCAATACATAACAAGTGCAATACATTCGTGAATTGTGCAATACGGGTATTCAGATTTTGTATGTATTATGTCTTATGCCTCATATTTTATTTTATTTAGCTATTCTACTTAAATTGATTCATATTCTATTGGTACATCACTAGCACCCTTGGAGTTGCACCCAAGTTTCCATGCAATGAAAATTACAATGACAATAAAGGCGATACTGATTCTGATAATGCTTTCAGAATAGTTACACGTGTTTTAATGAAATGACGAGCCACGTTTTATTTCATAATTAACGCCGTGTTCTTTGTTCTCTTTTAGCCTTTCAGCTGCACTGAGTCCAGACGCTACAGACCTCTGCAAGAAGCCTGTCCTCACCTTCACCGGTTCGTTCCTTTAATCCGAAACCATATAGATACAATACAACTGTATTACAAACAGTACCAGTCAAGAGTTTGGCCACACCCCCTTTTCTGCTCTCCATGTTCTACTCACTGTAAAGATAGACTTTGTAGTTCTACAGTTCTACTCTGTAGTCCATCTGTTTGTGTTCTGCGGTACATACTGTGTACTCTGTTCTAATGCTCAGAACCCCAATAGTACCACCACAGAGCAGGGGTTATTGGGTGGGGGGCATTAGTCCTATCCCAGCAGTGTGACTGAGGTGAAGAAATGAAACTACAATGAACCCCCCCCCCACCACCACATCAGTGTCACTGCATTGTTCTGTATTTCAGCTCATGAGGGTCCCGTGTTCTCACTGCTCTCCACGGACACACACCTCCTGAGTGCGGGCAATGGAGAGGTCAGTGCATGGAGCTGGGCTGAGCTCATTAAAAAGGTAAAGTCCTCAATTTAGTCTCGCGTTTGGTGGAATAGGGGTTATTTTAATTTAATTGATCCCAGGATCCCATATGAGAATGTTTGGTTTAAGAGATTATCAAAGGCAGGGTGTGGTAGCTCAGTGGTTACAGTGTTGGGGTATCAAGCTAAAGGTTGGGGGTTCAAATCCCAGGTTGGCTGAAGTCACCACTGTGGGCCCTTAAGCAAGGCCCTTAGCCCTCAACGCTCTGCAGCTGGTGTATTATGTCTGACCTCAAACAGTAAAGCTGGTAAACTTGTAAGACTGAATGACGTTGACTAGTCGCTGATTGCTGGGTAACAGGTTCCGGGTTTCTCTAACCATCAAAAACTGCCATCTGGTGACCAAGTTTCAAAACGCACTTAATAAGAACAAACATTGGGGAAAATAATGCTTTGTATATCACACATTAATATGAATGTGACAAGCTCAAATGTCTGTGTTATTGTCAATAATGTCACGGCCGGACAAGCCAATCAAATTTAGGGAGTGGAATTAGCCATTTTATAATTACTGATAATAAACTGTGTGCTTATTCTAATGGTTTATATCCCCCCCACCCCCCCAGAATCCTAAGGCTGTATGGACGAAGAGACCCAATTACAAGTAAAGCACGGATCATTTCCCACATTCCCCTGCAGTTCTGTGTTTATCATACGAGGGACCACATGTTCATAAGTTTATAACCATGATGTCATGTCTTTTAGAACCGGCCTTGAAATCCCCGAAATCAACGCCATGGTCCTAAATCCAAAGGTGAGCGGGTTTATTTGTTGGTCTGTGAGTTATTTGTTGGTCTGGGGGGGTTCCCCATGCCCATCCAGGGGAAAACGTTTCAAGCACTGGGCAGATACACCCAGGACAGGATGCGAATCTATCACTGGGCACACACTCACTCACACACACACTCTATATGGGGCAATTTGGTGAACTTATTTTACCTTGATCCATGTTTTTGGACTGTGGGAGGAAACCAGAGAACCCGGAGGAAGCCCACACAGACACGGGGAGAACATGAAGACTCCACCCAGATAGGGATTCGAACCGGGATTCCCCAGCGCTGAGAGGAGAACGTGCTAAACCACTAAGCCACCGTGCCGCACTGACAATAATAATAATAATAATAAAGTAGATGTACGTTTAAAATGGTGATGGTGTTAATGGTGTAAGAGCTTTTAAATTGTTGCTTTAACACGTCCTTTTATTTCAGGACAACAGCCTGATCATTGGTGGAGGAGACAACAACATCCACATCATGGACATGGAAACGGGAAGTTTCAAGGTTCGGTCGAGTTTTGATCGGAAAACGAATCATAATTAGTAGAAACTATAATTAATATTAGATACTTTTCGTGCATCATTTCCGGTGTAAACGGTGTAGCCGTATCATTTGTTGGTGATTATGTGCGAGGGTGCGGTAGCTCAGTGGTTTTAGGGTGTTGGTCTATCAACCTGAAGGTTGTGGGTTCAAATCATAAGTCCACTGAAGTTACCAGTGTGGGTCCTTGAGCGAGACCCTTAACCCCTAATTGCTCCTGGGTTGCTGTATCAACCCTGTGTTCTGACCACAACCAATTTGGGATACTTGTAAATCACTGTTTATGTTTTAGTTCAGAAATGTGATGTGATATTTCCTCTTTCTTGTTCCCCTGAAGTCGGTTCTGCAGGGACACACTGACTACATCCACTGCCTGTCCTTTAAAGAGAGAGAGGGAGAGATTTACTCCGGTGGAGAGGATGGAGCAGTGAGGATATGGGGTAAGAGAGTGAGTGTTTGTGTGTGTTTGCTGTAATGTTCTTCTCTCATCTTATTATCTTCAGCTTATCTCCTACTAGGGTTGCAGGGTGGGTCACTATCTCCATCCATGAGAGGATGTTGGACAGACACACCTAGGACAGGGTGCCAGTCTATCACTGGACACACACACATCATCCATCCATCCATTATCTTCCGCTTTATCCTCCTATCCATCCTATGACTAGGGTTGGGGGGGGGGGGGGTTCCATGCCCATTCAAGGGAGAACGTTTCGGGCGCTGGGCAGATACACCCAGGACAGGACGCCAGTCTATCACTGGACACACACTCACTCACACTATATATGGGTAATTCACCTTGAATCTATGTTTTTGGACTGTGGGAGGAAATCGGGGGACCTGGATGAAACACGCACACAGACATGGGGAGAACATGCAAACCCCACCCAGATCAGGATTCGAGGATTATTTTTAACCCTTAATAGCTTTCAGAATGTTTATATATTGCGTTCCTACTAAATAATAGACTGCAGGTTATAGTGTGTGTGTGTGTGTGTGTGTGTGTGTGTGTGTGTGTGTGTGTGTGTGTCCATCCCTCTGCAGATTGCAGGACGGGTCAAGCCGTGCACTGTGTGGAGGTTTTTAAATATGAGGTGAGGGGGAAACTCAAACAGATAAACAGATCGGAAGTCCGAGTCGCGACCCACGTTCTAACACTCCTCTCTCGTCCTTGCGGCCGGTGGGTTAGGAATGCGTCCGTCCCCAGTTTGGGAAGTGGATCGGCTGCCTCGCGACCGACTGCGATTGGATGGTGAGTATGAAGACGTGAGGTCCACCCTGCGCCTGCGTTGTTGTGAGATCAGATTCGTGAGATCAGATGGTGGAGTTCACAGGCAGAGCTTCACGTCACGCGCCGGCGCTCGTTCGGAATCCGAGATCGCAGGCGTCTGATAACCGGCGTCTTTGCTCCTCAGGTGTGCGGTGGAGGTCCGTCGCTCTCTCTCTGGCATCTCCGCTCCATGTCCCCCACCTCGGTCTACCCTCTGTCTGGATGTCAACGGGAGGCGGTGTTTCACCAGAATCTGGTAAATCATCCATCCATTATCTTCCGCTTTGTCCTCTATTAGGGTTCCGGGGAGAACGATCCAGGGGAGAACGTTTCAGGCGCTGGGCAGATACACCCAGGACAGGACGCCAATCTATCGCTGGGCAAACACACTCACTCACACAAACAAACTCTATATGGGGCAATTTGGAGAATTCAATTGACTTGATCCATGTTTTTTGGACTGTGGGAGGGAACCGGAGAACCCGGAGGAAACCCACACAGACACGGGGAGGACATGGAAACTCCACCCAGATGGGGATTCAAACTGGGAATCCCAAGCGCTGAGAGAAGAACATGCCAAACTACTAAGCCACCGTGCCGCCCCTAGTAAATCATCGAATGATAATTTTAGAATGAATAATATGTCTGTTTATCTGATGTCATTTTTAAAATTTTAATTATATATTTATGATTAAATAAGGTATTTATTTAATGAACAGCCGCTCCCTCCATTACTGATTCCACAGCATGCATAACCCTGTGGTTGACCTTATTTTCTGCTCTCTGTTCTGAATTATAAACTTTTGATTCTGTACACTTCACTGATTCCCTGTCTCTGTTTCTTCAGGTCCTGGCGGTGGGTGAGGGACCGAATGTCTCTCACTGTCTGTTAGGGGGTGCTGTGAAGTCTCAGATCCCCTGCTCGCCATCGTCACTGAACTCCCTCGCCCTGAACGACAGCAACGAATACAGGGTGAGTCCGATGCGGGCGACTGGAGCGCACAATTACAACAATGTATCACGACTTTAGATATATGGAGGGTTCAACAAAAGATGCTCTTGTGGGCCCTTAAGCAAGGACCTCAACCCTCAGTACATCAGGGGTGCTGTATCACTAGTCTCCTGACCTCGACCTTCAAATTGGGACGCGACGGCTCAAGCGATGTGTGTAATGTTACGAAACTACTGAAGATGCATCTTTTTAACGAATACCTGTTGTAAAAAAAATGTAAATAATAATAATAATTTAAAAAATTTGCGGGGCGGCACGGTGGCTTAGTGGTTTAGCATGTTCGCCTCTCAGCGGTAGGGATTCCCGGTTCGAATTCCCATCTTTGTGGAGTTTCCATGTTCTCCCTGTGTCCGTGTGGGTTTCCTCCGGGTTCTCCGGTTTCCTCCCACAGTCCAAAAACATGGATCAAGTCAATTGAGTTCTTCAAATTGCCCCATATAGAGTGTGTCTGTGTGAGTAAGTGTGTGCCCAGTAATAGATTGGCATCCTGTCCTGGGTGTATCTGCCCAGCGCCCGAGACGATCTCCCCTGGATGAGTATGGGGAACCCCCCCCCCTCGCGACCCAGATATAGGATAAAGTGAAAGATAATGGATGAATGAATGAATGAAAAAAAGGGGGGGGGGGCACAGCATCAAATAACAATCAGGTTTGATGAATTTACAGTGGAGTTGGTTTTCTGCATAACTTCTGACTTGTGATGTTCTTATTTGTAAGTCGCTTTGGATAAAAGCGTCTGCTGAAAGACTAAGTGTAAATGTAATGTAATGTAAATGTAATGTGTCTTTGTGTTGCAGGTGATGACTGCAGCAGGAAGCAGCAACCAGATCGATGTGTTTATTAACTTTTCTTACAGAGCCTTCTCACTGTCCTTTTAACACACACACCCACACACACACACACACACCCACACACACACACAGCATTGTTCTGAACTCCGTCGTAGCTACAGGTTTTGTTTATATAGGAGTTATAGAGTGTTCGTATTGTCCGGTGTAAATGAAACACCGATTCAAACCCTCTGATCCCAATTCATCCCTTCATCCCCGGTTCAAAGGAACTCATTCAGATAGTATTTCTGGATTAGCAGAGCAGTACTCTACCGTACTGTGCTTTCTAAACTGATTTGGTATTTAGTATGTGTGTGTGTGTATATGTATGTATATATATATATATATATATATATATATATATATATATATATAATAAACCTGGCACATACCACCCCCGCAGACACTCCTCAGGCGTCCTGCGTCTCACGGCTCGACCGTCTCTGCATTATGCTTTAAAAGGACAGAAGTAGGAACTGCCAGTGATGCTGGAGATGTTCCAGGATTAGGAAGAAAGAAAAAAAAACAACACGGGCGTAACTGTAAACTCTGTTTAATTAAAAGCCGACTCTCTGTGAAGTCAGCTTTAAAACAGCAGTGAGTTTACGGATGAATTTTTGTTTGTAATAAAGTATTTTGGTACATTTTTACGCAGCCTGTTTGGTTTTTTTTTTATCTTGACATTAGGACAACATCGATGCCAGGTAAATAATACCTGCTCCGTGGTGCTACTTTTGAGGTCCTGACCATTAGAGAACAGGGTGCAGGGGATGCACACGGTACGTTCTGTGGTCCAAAAAAAAAGTCTGGGATTGTAGAAATACAAAGTCCAGCTTTACATTAAGGGGAGCAGAAACTGTGGTGTTTTTTTTTTTTTTTTTTTTTTTTTTTTAAACTGATACAGGCGGTTAATAGCATTTTAATATCATGAGGAAACATCAAATCTGTCCTATTTTTACTATTAAAGACCTTAAAATACACTTCACTTCTTCTTTACACATCCCAGAAATCATACACACTAGATTTGTACGATTTAAAGAAGCTTGATGTCGCATGTTTCCTTTAGCTTTGCATTTTCTTCTGACCTGGAGGTGCAGATTGTCAGTGGGCCATTATTTGTTTTTAACCATGAATATTATGAGGTCAGTTTTTTTTTAGCTGTGTCCAGTTGGTTGGTGACACTTTGGAAAAGGTTCTTATATTTTCACAGGACTTTACCATGATAATGCGGGTTGAAAAGGAGGCGTCAAAATGGGACTAGATGCTTCGGTGTCCACATGTTTTGTATGTTCTCTCCAGGCTCCATATGAAAGTCAAGTGTGTGTCACACTGATGTTTGAGAGCGATTAAATTTAAATAGGGACGACATGGTGACTTAGTGGTGACATGTCTGCCTCTCAGCGCTGGAGATCAGGGTTCAAATCCCAATCCGGATGGAATTTCCATGTTCTCCCCGTGTCTGTGTCGGTTTCCTTAGGCTTCCTCTCACAGTCCAAAAATGTTAATTCAAGGTCAATTGGCTGCTCTAGTTTGCCCCTACATGGTTTCGTGTGCCCAGTAATGGATTGGCGACATGTTCTGGGTGTATCTACCCAGCACCCCAAACGTTCTCCTCTGGTTGACCAATGGAAATAATTAAGCAGAAGACAAGGACTGGATGAATAGAACGTAAAACAAAATCTAAAACTGAATACGAAATAAAATGTCAAGCTCAAGTAATGTATTAATATACTGCTTTTTTACAATTGTACATTGTCACACAGTTTTATAAGCCTTTGAACCCCCAGACGGGCAAGCTGAGGCGACAGTGGCGAGAAAGAACTCCCTGTTGTGTTGTCATTTTAAGGAAGAAACCTTGTGAGGACCGAGGCTCAGTGGGTCTCAGCATCAACAGTGTAGGACAGCCATGTACAGATTGCGTGATGATCAGGTGTCCATATTTAACACGTATGTCATCTGTTAAACGTTCGTTTTATCTTATGGACTTGTTATCTGATGCAGTGTTTAATATTTCATGAGCACAAAGCCTTTAAAACGTCAACTGAAACGAAAAGCGAAACAGGCCAGTTCTTAAAAAAAAAATCCGACGAGGGACAAGAAATGAAGTCCACACGAGGATCTGTTCCGAACACGCACCCGTGCCCTACACGAGCGCCCTCCTTGTTCATTCCCAATCGACTAGGCTCGCTCCCTACCAAGTGCCCTTCGGTTCGTTCATATGGTCGATTGGCAGTGGTCCAGCTGTTTTGCCCTCTGGCGGCCGTTGGGAGACTCCCGGGTTTCTGAGGCGTTCATTCCCGACGCCGACGCCTCCGGAGAGCAGCGGCGCTCTGAAGTTCCGCCGCTCAGAGGAGCCGGACGGATTAAAAGTTGTTCCGTTAAACGGTAAGAACCTTTGACGGTCCACAGCGGCTTCGTCGGCGCGTTTCGATCGACTTCTCTGCCGCCGCGTCCCGTGACAAAGTAATGCGGGTTCACGGGGACTGGGATTCGGACGACTCCTTCTGGCTAAGTAGCTTAGCTACGGGGACCGGGACCGGACAGTTAACAGTTAAAAACTTGATTTTATTAATAAAAACAATAAAGAGATTTACACTCGGGACTTTAAAGCTTACACACGGCGTGTGTCTGTGTGTAGGAACGTGTTTAAGGAGAAAGGACGGAAGCAAGGCGTCCTCATTGCACTGTCGGCGTTAATCTTATAGGATTTAATACAGAAAACCAACGAAAAACAAACGATAAACAACTAAACTATGATAATTTGGTCACATCCAGCACGTCGAGGGTTACAGTACGATTCTATGACTGACCGATTGCATCCACAATCAGTAACATCACACTCAGAAGTTTGTACACACCTTCTTCTTCCTCCATCCTCTATGTCCTCCACTTACCATACAGATGGACTTTGTAGTTCTACAATTACAGACTGTAGTCCATCTGTGTTCTTTGTTGTTGTTCGTCCCCTGTTGGTTCTCAGGAGCATCACAGAACAGGTATCATTTGGGTGGTGGATTGTTTATGGTCAGTTCTGCAGTGACACTGATGTGGTGGTGGTGGTGGGGGGGTTATTGTAGTTTAATTTCTCTACCTCAGTGACACTGCTGGGATAGGACTAATGCCCCCACCCAATAACCCCTGCTCTGTGGTGGTACTATTGGTGTTCTGAGCATTAGAACAGAGTACACAGTATGTACTTCAGAACACAAACAGATGAACTACAGAGTGGAATCCATCTATTATCTTCGGTGGGGTTCCCCATCCAGGGGAGAACATTCCGGGCGCTGGGCAGATACACCCTGGACAGGGTGCCAATCCATCGCTAGGCACACACTCACTCACACAGACATACACACTCTATATGGGGCAATTTGGAGAACTCAATTGACCTTGATCCATGTTTTTTGGATTGTGGGAGGAAACCGGAGAACCCGGAGGAAACCCCCGTACATACAGTGACAGAGACACAATGGAACACAGTAATACACAGTGGCAGGGACACAGTGGAACACAGTAATACATAGTGACAGGGACACACAGTGACAGGAACACAGTGATACACAGTGACAGGGAGACAGTGGAACACAGTGATACACAGTGACAGGGACACAGTGATACACAGTGACAGAGACACACATTGACAGGGACACAGTGATACACAGTGACAGGGACACAGTGGAACACAGTGATACACAGTGACAGGGACACAGTGATACACAGTGACAGAGACACACATTGACAGGGACACAGTGATACACAGTGACAGGGACACAGTGGAACACAGTGATACACATTGACAGGGACACAGTGATACACAGTGACAGGGACACAGTGGAACACAGTGATACACATTGACAGGGACACAGTGATACACAGTGACAGGGACACAGTGGAACACAGTGATACACAGTGACAGGGACACAGTGATACACAGTGACAGGGACACAGTGGAACACAGNGTGACAGGGACACAGTGGAACACAGTGATACACAGTGACAGGGACACAGTGGAACACAGTGATACACAGGGACAGGGACACAGTGGAACATAGTAATACACAGAAACTGGAACACAGGGACACGCAGTGACGTGGACACAGTGGAACACAGTAATTTCCAGGTACACAGTTGAACACAGGGACACACCGTGATGCAGTGGAACACAGGGACACACAGTGACACAGTGAAACACAGGGACACACAGTGACACAGTGGAAAACAGGGACACACAGTGACAGGGACACAGTGGAACACTGGAAAACAGTGACATATACATTTATTTCCTACAGGTTCTGCACAATTGCACATGTCTGTGATTGTAAAGATCTAATTCATGATACTTGTAGTAACAAAACGGACATGTCAGAGGTCAAGACAACACAAACACACCACCACCACCACCACGTCAGTGTCACTGCAGTACTGAAAATCATCCACTACAGTAGAAATTGTGGTAACCACCGTCTGTGTACAGTAAGTAGAACTGATAACATGGACACATCATCATAGAACCAATCAGATTACAGTACATGAGGTCATAGAAAAAATGGCATGATGCCACATCTCTGGAGGGGCAACGGCCCAAGTTCAGGATTTAAAGCCCCAACATACCCCGACACAGAGGCGGTTTTAAACAAAGCCTGTTTTAAATGTGTAAGATAATTGCGTTATGCAATAAAATGAATTTGCTGATTCATTCAATGCAAAGAAAAATCCCTTCAGCCGTCTACTAAACGGGTTGCCAAAGTTCCTTATATCTGCCCCTCCTCCACACCCATGCACGCTCTTCTCCACGCCTTTGTTTTCTTTCCCCGGCGTATGTCAACTTTGTTAATCCACGTTAGATGAATTTTTAAATGCAGATCAGTTGCAATTAATCTGGTTAGTTTATAAAGATCCACCGCTCTTCCTGTTTTTGTGGAACATTCCTGACCCCACTCGGCGACTTTACTTTAATTCTTCCATACGCAGCGCTGTGGGTTTTATCTCGCAGCTCAGGTTCATACATGCAAGAAAAAAAAAAAAAAAAGACCCGCATCATTTTTTTTTTTTTGTGTGCGGGCGGCACGGTGGCTTAGTGGTTTAGCACGTTCGCCTTTCAGCGCTAGGGATTCCCGGTTCGAATCCCCATCTGGGTGAAGTTTCCATGTTCTCCCCGTGTCCCCGTGGGTTTCCTCCGGGTTCTACGGTCACAGTCCAAAAACATGGATCAAGTCAGTTGAATTCTCCAAATTGCCCCCTATAGAGTGTGTCTGTGTGAGTGAGTGTGTGCCCAGTGATAGATTGGCGCCCTGTCCTGGGTGTGTCTGCCCGGCGCCCGAGATGTTCTCCCCTAGATGGGCATGGGGAACCCCCCCCGTGACCCGCAACGAGGATAAAGCGGAAGATAATGAATAAATGAATTTCTTTATGCAGTTGTTAGTTTTAACTATCTGCTTTTGTTTTCCTAAAGCCGAAGAGCTGAGCCAGCAGACGGGAAGACCATGATGCACTGAGGACGAACGTCCAACCAAGAAACGGTAGTGGATCTTTAGAGGGCACCCAATCGGAAGAGAGCTACAGAATGGGAACTGCTTTCCTTTATTTAAAAACGGCGTATTCTGGTCGATGAGATCATCGGAACTTCCGAATAAGAAACGAAACACTCCTCGCTCTATGAGCGAGCCGATACGTTTTTATCACCAGCACGTTGGGGGTCGCGGCAGTATTACGGACATTGCACTGAATACAGAGTGGGAACCGTGTGCATCAGATGTTCAGAGAGCCGTCAGAGACCTGCATGAGTCTGCACCCCGGATTAAAAACCCCTCTGGATTTCATCAGTCTTAAGCTTCACTTTTCGCTCGTATGATGCCCGTTGGATCGGGCAGAGCCCCCGTCCTTCTCGCCAGACAGTGACGAGCGTCTGAACCTCATTGTCGCGAATCTCGGACTTGTCTCACTCTTGACGCGTTGACGGAGCAGCATGGCGGGAAAGGACTACAACCACCTCTTCAAACTGCTGATCATCGGCGACTCCAGTCAGTGCATTTCACATCTTTCATTCATTCATTATCTCCTATTTTATCCTCTATTAGGGTCGCGGTGGGGTTCCCCATGCGCATCCAGGGGAGAACGTTTCAGGTGCTGGGCAGATAGACCCAGGACAGGACGTCAATCCATCGCTGGGCACACACTCACACAAACACTCACACAAACACACTCTATATGGGGCAATTTGGAGAATTCAATTGACTTGATCCATGTTTTTGGACTGTGGGAGGAAACCGGAGAACCCGGAGGAAACCCACGCAGACACGGGGAGGACATGGAAACTCCACCCAGATGGGGATTTGAACTGGGAATCCCTAGCGCTGAGAGGAGAATGTGCTGACCACTAAGCCACCGTGACGCCACATTTGCGACCGACCAACCGACCGAGTGAGTGAATGTGTGGCCGAGCGAGTGTGCGACTTACAGACCGAGTGAGTGTGCGACCAAATGAGTGTGTGACCGACCAACCGACTGAGTGAGTGTGCGACCAAATGAGTGTGCGACTGACAGTCCGAGTGAGTGAGTTTGCCAGTGAGCAAGTGTGTGACAGACTGATCGAGCAAGTGTGCAACCGATTGTGTGAGTGTGCGATGGAATGACTGATCAAGCAAGTGTGCGACTGCCCGAGAGGGAGACTATCCGAGTGTGTGACCGACTGAGTGTCCGGTCGTTCAAGGGAGTGCGCAACCGCTCGAGTGTGCGACCGATCGACTGTGTTTGATCCTGTAGGTCAGGTGATCGCTGATGCCTCAGTTTACTCTGCATTTTTCCCGGGACGCAGGTCTCAGTTCAGTTACAGAAACAGAAGTGAGATCAGCCTCACGGCCGGCGAGCCGCTGCAGACCTGATCATTAACTCATTATCATTAACAGAAGTGAGATCAGCCTCACGGCCGGCGAGCCGCTGCAGACCTGATCATTAACTCATTATCATTAACAGAAGTGAGATCAGCCTCACGGCCGGCGAGCCGCTGCAGACCTGATCATTAACTCCCGTTTCTAACGAGTCGAACGAAGGTTCTCATGTAGAGCTGAAATTAATCATTTACTACGTGAACTTATCCAGCACACCCACTCTGCACTGTTCACACCCACTCTGCACTGTTCACACCCACTCTGCACTGTTCACACCCACTCTGCACTGCCCTGTCCGACTGCCCTGTCCGACTGCCCTGTCCGACTGCCCTGTGTGGCTGACTGCCCTGTCCGACTGCCCTGTCCGACTGCCCTGTCCGACTGCCCTGTGTGGCTGACTGCCCTGTCTGACTGCCCTGTCTGACTCCCCTGTCTTTCTGCCCTGTCTGACTGCCCTGTCCGACTGCCCTCTCCGACTGCCCTGTG
>JAFMOD010000052.1:1012808-1072808 GCA_019802435.1 Corydoras maculifer
GTCTGACTGCCCTGTCTGTCTGCCCTGTTGTCCGACTGCCCTGTCCGGCTGCCATGACTACCCTGTCCGACTGCCTTGTCCGACTGCCCTGTCCAACTGCCCTGTGTGGCTGACTGCCCTGTCTGACTGCCCTGTCTGTCTGCCCTGTTGTCCGACTGCCATGACTACCCTGTCCGACTGCCCTGTCCGTCTGCCCTGTCCGACTTGTAATTCTGAGTAAATCAGGCGTGGTGAGCAGCGTGCCGTGCGGCGTCTCCGTCCCTCGGCTCTGCTGCTGGTGTGTGTTAGGTGGAGTTTTGTGCACAATGTCCAGACCTGACTCATTAATGACGTTTCCCTTCCTGTGTGCTGCAGACGTGGGGAAAAGCAGTCTGCTCCTGAGGTTTGCTGACAACTCCTTCTCTGGTGAGTTTTACCGTTTCAGTGTGAATTAGGATTAATAAACGATAACACTGATGACGATTCATTGTGAATTAGGATTTATAAACGATAAAAGATATAACACTGATGACATGAACATGGTACTGACATCAGCAAATCAGTGGCTGCTTTTTATTGTGAGTTCTGCAGTGACACTGATACAGTGTTCTCAATAGTAAGTCTGCTAAATCCATCCATCTATTATCTTCCGCTTTATCCTCTATTAGGGTCGCGGTGGGGTTCCCCATGCCCATCCAGGGGAGAACGTTTCGGGCGCTGGGCAGATAGACCCAGGACAGGGCGCCAATCCATCGCTGGGCACACACTCCCTCACACAGACACACTCTATATGGGGCAATTTGGAGAACTCAATTCACCTTGATCCATGTTTTTGGACTGTGGGAGGAAACCGCAGAACCCGGAGGAAACCCACGCAGACACGGGGAGAACATGGAAACTCCACCCAGATTGGGGATTCGAAACGGGAATCCCTAAAATGAGTGGCTGCTATTTATGGTCAGTTCTGCAGTGACGCTGATGCAGTGAGGGGGTTTAGAGCGGCTATAGTTTCATTTCTCCACCTCAGTCACACTGCCGGGATAGGAATAATGCACCCACCTAATACCCCCCTGCTCTGTAGGGGTACTATTGGGGTCCTGACCATTAGAACAGAGTACACAGTATGTACTAATAGGTGGCTCTCGTGTTGTGCAGCTGATGAAATAGCAGTGAAGCAGATGCTGGCGGTGCGCGAAGTTAAAAACGAGAACCCGATGTCCACATGAACTCACTTGCGTGATGAGGACGAAGAATCGGAGACGCAGGAAGTTGCCAAATTTGCTAATGGGGCTGAAATCGAGGCGACTTTCGACATGTGTTTCGTTTCACAGTCGTGGGAAAGCGAACAGCGTCCAGCGAGTTCTGGCTTTCACTAATCAGGATTTACCATCTGGTCCTGAGGAGAGTGAAGGAAACACGGCGTGGGATTAACACCGCGTCGTCCTGTTGGACAGAAATCGAACCGAAATGAAGACGGGTCAATGAAATGCGGACGGGTCAATGAAATGGAGACAGGTCAATGAAATGCGGACGGGTCAATGAAATGAGGACGGGTCAATGAAATGGAGACAGGTCAATGAAATGCGGACGGGTCAATGAAATGAGGACGGGTCAATGAAATGGAGACAGGTCAATGAAATGCGGACGGGTCAATGAAATGAGGACGGGTCAATGAAATGCGGACGGGTCAATGAAATGAGGACGGGTCAATGAAATGAGGACAGATCACTGAAACGAAGACGGGTCAATGAAATGAGGACGTGTCAGTGAAATGAGGACGTGTCAATGAAATGAGGACGTGTCAGTGAAATGAGGACGGGTCAATGAAATGAGGACGGGTTAGTGAAATGAAGACGGGTCAATGAAATGGAGACAGGACTTTAAACAAATACAGTAGCAGTGAAATGTTTGGACAACACCCCCCCTTTCTGCTCCACTTATTGTCCATGTTCTCAGTTCTCAGTACTTTGTAGTTCTACAGTTCCACTCTGTAGTCCATCTGTTTGTGTTCTACAGTACATACTGTGTACTCTGTTCTAATGCTCAGAACCCCAATAGTACCACCACAAAGCAGGGCTTATTGGGTGGGGGCATTAGTCCTATCCCGGCAGTGTCACTGAGGTGGAGAAATGAAACTACAATGAAACCCCCCCCTCACCACATCAGTGTCACTGCAGAACCGACCATAAACAATCCACCACCCAAATGATACCTGTTCTGTGATGCTCCTGAGAACCAACAGGGGGCGAACAACAACATTATGGTATATATGGTAAGTGGAGGACATTGATGGTGGAGCGAGAAGGGGGCGTGTCCAAACGTTTGACGGTACTTTTCGGTCTCATTAGGAAGCCATTGTTTTACTGAAAAGAACATGGTAGCTTGGATTGAGTTTGCAAAAGTTGCGTTGTGTACGTTCCGGATTAGACCTCATCCGATCTCGTCGTCTCCAGGTAGCTACATAACCACGATCGGAGTGGACTTCAAAATCCGGACGGTGGACATCGACGGCGAGAGAGTGAAACTGCAGATCTGGGACACAGCGGGCCAGGAGAGATTTCGAACCATCACTTCCACGTAGGAGCCGCCCGCAGTAACCTCAGACGTAAAGTTCACGCCTCGCGACGAGAGGCGTAACCGAACTCTTCCCCTCACGCAGGTATTACCGGAACACCCACGGGGTCATTATCGTCTATGACGTCACCAATCCGGAGTCGTTCGTTAATGTGAAGAGGTGGCTGAACGAGATCTCGCAGAACTGCGACAACGTCTGCAAAATATTGGGTGAGTGTCCCGACGTGGACGTAACTCTAAAAGTAGGGAAGCCGTTTATTCGGTCCGCATGAGGTCATTGTTTTCGTATCGGCCGAGTTCCTCATTGGTGTGGTGAGGGGGTGTGGTCACCATGGGAACGGCCGATGCATCCAAAGCACTTGTAGCAGTGTGATAGTGTGTGTAAGTGGGTGTAACACACGCTATGGGAAGCGTAGAGCGAGCGGTTTTGAGACGTCGGAAACAGTCTTTCTTTCTCCCCTTCACCTTTATTTACAATAATTACAACCACTATGTACAATATATATACAGCGGCGCACCGGATGTCCAACAAAAAGAACTTCTTTCAGTAGAAGTCATTAGAAATAATAATGACCGCGAAGTCATACAGGTTTAATGTTCAGTATGTATGCGCTCTGTGCGGGTATCTACACAGACGGTCAAAACAAACGGACTCTCCATCCTTGGCTACAACCTGATTATATACAGAAAACTCCGTCCCCGGGGTATACTAAACATCTTATAGGGATCTCTACACTGATCACCCCAACACCACCATTACACACAATAATTAACTTCACATTAGTTTGTTAAGACTATGCTTAAGTCACGTATTTTCGCTTTTTCCACTCTGTTAGCTTTGCTTACTTTAATGTGCTACTACCCACCAAACATAGGTGTTCAGCACCCCCCCTACTCCCTAGGGCATGGGTTGATCCAGATGGATAAAAAGTGTTACTTTACCCTGCCTATTCTTTTTGGCCCCACCATCAAGGTCAACCTTTGGTAAGTAAACATGCTCAATGGTTATGGCGAGGTGATAAAAAGCACCTGTTGATTCATCTGGTGGACAATGCGGTACAAAAAGTGCGTGTGTGCATGAGTGCAGAACAAAAAAAAAAAAATGAAAACAAATATTTAAAGGCCGTTGTACTGAGCAACATCAGCTCCAGTCTTAATGCACTGACATTTATTTATCTGTTGTTTGTTCTAGTTGGAAACAAGAATGATGACCCCTCCAAAAAACAGGTGGAAACCAGCGATGCCATGCGCTTCGGAGAATCCGTCGGCGTGAAAGTCTTTGAGACCAGCGCGAAAGAAAACATTAACGTAGAAGAGGTCATTATTTTATTATTTAAAATTTTTATTTATTATATATTTGTTTTTCATTCAGCTCCCTCTTTTATTAACGCACAGTTTTGTAATCAGAATCCTAAATTGACGAATTGTAAGTATTGGAACGTGCCTTATTAACTCAAGGGGGGGGGGGGGAGTTCCCTATCCAGGGGAGAACGTTTCGGGCACTGGGCAGATACACCCAGGACAGGGCGCCAATCTATCACTGGGCACACACACACTCTATATGGGGCAATTTGGAGAATTCAATTCAGCTTGATCCATGTTTTTGGACTGTGGAAGGAAACCCACGCGGAAACTCCACCCAGATGGGGATTCGAACCGGGAATCCCCAGTGCTGAGAGGAGAACATGCAAAACCACTAAGCCACCGTGCCGCCCCTCAAGAAAGATTAATAAGGGGAAACCCGAAAACCAAAATTTTGCAAGACCGCTGATTTTTACTATTGTGATGGGACTATTAGTAGTTGTGGCAACAGTTTATCAGAAATAATAGTAGATGTGGCAACCTTTGTTGAAGGGAATATAGTAGTTGTTGCAACCGTTGTCTATGAGGGATTATCGTCGTCATGGCAACAGTTGTTTCCAGAAGTACAGACAGACACAAGTGAAATAATGTGAAATAATGTATGTTTGTTTTCGTCTGCGTCCCGTCCATGTCACTGCACATCACTGAAACTGAAACTGTCTCATGTCTCTATAAAAACACAGTAAATTTAAATAGGGCTTCCTCTGCTCTCTTCTCTCTGTCCGTCTCTGTTTCCCTCTCCATCTGCAGATGTTCATGGCGTTTACTTACATGGTCCTGAGGGCCAAGAAGCAGAGCCAGAGTCGGGCCGAGAGGGAGCGGGAGAGGGAAAAAGACACGGTCGTCATCAACGCTCAAAGGGACCGCGATCGGAGGAAGCGGGGGAAGAAGTGCTGCTGAGTGAGAGGAACCGAGACGGGAGATCGAAATAACGCTTCACTTTGCACTGGGGACGGAGGAGGACGATAGAAACTGGAAACCACTGTTTAAGTGCCCAATTCTTTTTACCATGTCTGTCTGTTTTACTACTAAAAGGGAGCTTGTCGAGTCTGTGGTATTACACTGTCGTAAAAAAAAAAAAAAAATGCCGACCTAATCATGGAGATGCTTTAACGAGGCCGAGGTGTGCCGCCGCGATTAGTCATTGCAATGCGTTCGACGTCTAATTCAAACGAAAATCATGAGCCAAGTCGTGTTCAAAGAAATAATCAGCAATAAATGTTTCAAATGCACTATGTAATAAACGAGACGCGTCCGAGTCTGTTTGTTTAAATGGTTCACGGCGCCACCTTGCACCCGCCCTCCTCCTGCGACGTTTAAATAGCAACGCTGTGCATCTCGTAATGTGTTCAGGTACAGTTCCGTGGTATCGTTACATTTACATTTAGTCGTTTAGTCGTTCAGCAGACGCTTTTATCTAAAGCGACTTACAGATGAGAACAACACAAGTCAGAAGTTATGGAGAAAACCAACTCCACTGGAAAACCATTAAACCTGATTGTTCTTTGATGCTGTGCCCCCCCTCCCTCTTTTTTTATTTTTTATTTCATTTTTTTCTTTCTTAATACAACAGGTACTTCAGTAGTTTCTTAAAACTATCTCGGCGACAGAAACCCAGGTGCACCGCCAACTAAAATCCTCTAGGCGACGCCGTTGGCTATCTCGGCAGTGGCTTGTCAACACAGGCGTGTGTCCGACGCCGTTGAATGCTATTGAATCTGACTGCATTTGTCTACACTATACTGTGGGTTTTTCATTCAGGAGAACCTCATGGAGCAGTGCATTGAGTCCAGATAGCTGCACCATTTAAATAGCAATCCGCCAAAGTCAGAGCCTCATGCCCCCCCCCTTTTTATTTATTTTATTGTATTTTTTTATACAGCAGGTATTTGTTAAAAAGATGCGTCTTTGGTAGTTTCTTAAAACTTTATCTCGGCGACAGAAACTCAGGTGCACCGCCAACTAAAATCCTCTAGGTGACGCCGTTGGCTATCTCGACAATGGCTCGTCAACACAGGCGTGTGTCCGACGCCGTTGAATGCTATTGAATCTGACTGCATTTGTCTACACTATACTGTGGGTTTTCCATTCCTGAGAACATGGAGAACCTCATGGAGCAGCGCATTGAGTCCAGATAGCTGCACCATTTAAATAGCAATCCGCCAAAGTCAGAGCCTCATGGGAATTAAAGAGAACAGCGAGTGCCACGTTGAGCACAGGATTGATACAGCATCCCTGGAGCAACGAGGGTTAAGGGTCTTGCTCAAGGAGCCACATTGGTACCTTCAGTACACTTGGGATTTGAACCTACAACCTTCAGATTGACAGCTTAACACCCGAACCACTGAGCTACTACACCCCAACTAACCTCATTTGTTCCCCCGGTGCTGCCCACCCAACTTCACCAGTGTGTTTCACTGTACACATTAGTTAAATGTGGAGTTTTACTTCTTCTGTGTGTAAGTACAGGTGTATAATCAGATCACTTTAATGTTTCCTCACAGAAATGTGAAGACAAGCACTGGGGCGGTTACGCAGGGGTATTTTTAGGGTTTCGAAACATCAGGGGCTTTAGCCTGAGATCCCTTATTCCCCCTCTGTCCTCTTTAAAAAGTGCCCTTTCTCAGTGAGTGTATTTATCCATTTTTCAAACTGTGGTTACATTCATTTTGTTAGATCATTTATTAATTATCGTAGTTACAAATGAAATTACACATGAAATATGTCTGTCAGCAGCTGAGAGCCACATTCAGTTCTATAAATTCTGTGAATAAACGAACTGGAGCTTCGGCAGAAAAGCATGAATCTGTTTAACGAGTCTGTCACAGACGAGACAGTTTTAACGAGGTTTTGATTTGACATACCGTAACTTTGCGACAGTTTGCGCCTTCAGAAAGAAATCTGACCGTTTATGAAAGCAAAGGAGCTGCTCTTTACAGCCAACATACAGTAATTACGGTAACTTTACTTCCGATGCTGGCGAAAAAAATCGGTCTCCCTCACACACACACACACACACACACACACACACACACACACACACACACACACAGGGTCTGGAAGCACAAACAGCTGCCGGTGACTTAATCGTACGGTCACATACGGTTGGGCCACATCCAGACCCTTTGGTTGTCCTTTTTTGCCCCTCTGCATTTAATGTAGATTATTTAAAAATAAATACAAAAAAAATAATAAACTCCTTTATTTTTCATGTACATAATATTTGTAAACCTCCTTAACCCAATAAGCAATTTCTAGAAAAAAAACTGTATTTGTTTCCGCCCGGTTTCGAACCGGGGACCTTTCGCGTGTTAGGCGAACGTGATAACCACTACACTACGGAAACTGCTGACGGACGTCCCTCGCTTTTGCCCTTATGAAAGTGGATGGCGGTGTTCTGGTCCCCCCCCTTAACTTTTAAGGGGTCATCACAGGTGAGACGCGCAGGTAAAAACTGCATCGCGTAATAAGATGAGATAAGATACCTTTTATGGTCATTGCATATGTGCAACGACATTTGTAGTGTAAACAAAAGAATAAGAAGTTTATATATATATATATATATATATATATATATATTCACATACACGGTGGTTTAGTGGTTTAGCATGTTCTCCTCTCAGCACTAGGGATTCCCGCTTCAAATCCCCATCTGAGTGGAGTTTCCATGTCCTCCCCATGTCCGCGTGGGTTTCCTCCGGGTTCTCCGGTTTCCTCCCACAGACCAAAAACAAATTGCCCCATACAAATTGCCCCATACAGAGTGTGTGAGTGAGTGAGTGAGTGAGTGAGTGAGTGAGTGTGTGCCCAGCGATAGATTGGCGTCCTGTCCTGGGTGTATCTGCCCAGCGCCTGAGACGTTCTCCCCTGGATGGGCATGAGGAACCAGCACCGCGACCCTAATAGAGGATAAAGCGGGAGATAATGAATGAATGAATGATATATATATATACACATAATGTCATTTATTTTGAAATTCTGCAACGAAAGTTTAGAGAACTTGAACATACTTTTAGCGACTCGAAATAAAACGAAACGGATATCTGCAGACATTCAAAACATAGATTCCTCAAACTAATTTTACTGCAAACTGTGTTTTTACTCCTAAATGTAGACACACACATAGATACGTACCTGAGTCTATTTTCAGAAGTCGTACCTCATTTATTCATCCATCACCTTCTGCTTTATCCTCTATTAGGGTCGCGCATGGAGGGGGGTTTCCATGCCCATCCAGGGGAGAACGTTTTGGGCGCTGGGCAGTTACACCCAGGACAGGGCGCCAATCTATCACTGGGCACACACTCACTCACTCAATCACACAGACACACTCTATATGGGGCAATTTGGAGAAAACTTAATGCCCATCCAGGGGAAAACATCTCGGGCGCTGGGCAGATACACCCAGGACAGGATGCCAATCTATCGCTGGGCACACACTCACTCACACACACACACGCTATATGGGGCAATTTGGCGCTAGGGATTCCCGGTTCGAATCCCAATCTGGGTGTAGTTTCCACGTCCCCCCTGTGTCCGCGTGGGTTTCCTCCGGGTTTCCTCCCACAGTCCAAAAACATGGATCAAGGTGAATTGAATTCTCCAAATTGCCCCATATAGAGTGCGTGTGAGTGTGTGCCCAGCGATAGATTGGCGCCCTGTCCTGGGTGTATCTGCCCATCGCCCGAAACGTTCTCCCCTGGATGGGCATGGGGAACCCCCCCCCCCGCACACACAACCCTAATAGAGGATAAAGCGGAAGATAATGGATACAAATTGAAAACACAATAATAATTCAGTTGCGCTTCGATTTTATTAAAGCCCGTTGGTATCGTTTTCAAAATAAAAGTAGCGCTCGGCCCCTATAAGTAATTTAATACTTGTTTGGCAAATAATCTACTATTCAAAAAAATTTACTCTACCTAAAATAAATGACGGCTGTTAATTACAAAATGCACAGGCTTTCACGCGAATGTTTTACGATTTTTTTGCATACTGATGCTGAGGCGGTGTTTTTTGGAATCGTTTGAGGTCCGATAACGGGCGGGGTTCGGAATGCGGGCGCGGACTCGACGCCGCGTCACGCCGGCGCAGTGATACAGTCTGACGGACGGCGGAGCAACATGGCCGCAGTGAGCGAGTGAGTGCCTTCAGCCGGCCGCCTACATCCCGATTAAAGACTTAGGCTGCATAAAGGCACCTCCACGTCGCGTTTTTTAAAGACCAGGGGACTTTTCTAAGAAGTTTGAGCGGGATTTGTAGAATGTCCGTTGGTCTGTTTAAGGTTGTGAACACGCCGACGAGGCCAACGACTCTGTAAATAGTTCTGGTTTCGTAAAGGGATTCCGTTTCATGGCGACGTGTTTCTGTGTGTTTATCCCATTTCAGACGCCATTAACTTGTCGCGGTGTTTAATGTTGTTGTTTATGTGTTTTGTCAGCGTTATGTCGGAGATCGAGGTGCTGCAGTCCATCTATCTGGACGAGCTGACGGTCAGTCACCGAGACGACGGGTAAGACCCTCCATCTACAACACCAGTCTTTTCAACACCATCCATCCTTTATCCTCTACTAGGGTCCCCGGGGTTCCCCATGCCCATCCAGGGGAAAACGTTTCGGTGCTGGGCAGATAGACCCAGGACAGGGGGGCAATCTATCGCTGGGCACACACTCACTCACACAGACACACTCTATATGGGGCAATTTGGAGAACTCAATTGACCTTGATCCATGTTTTTTGGACTGTGGAAGGAACCCGGAGGAAACCCACGGCGAGAACGTGGAGACTCCACCCTGATTGGGATTCGAACCTGGAATCCCTAGTGCTGAGAGGAGAACATGCCAACCACTAAACCACCGTGTCCATCCATTCATTGTCTTCTGCTATATTCTTTATTAGGGTCGCGGGGGGGGGGTTCCCCATCCCCATCCAGGGGAGAACGTTTTGGGCGCTGGGCAGATAGACCCAGGACAGAGGGGCAATCTATCGCTGGGCACACACGCACTCACACTATATGGGGCAATTTGGAGAATTCAATTGACCTTGATCCATGTTTTTTGGACTGTGGAAGGAAACCGGAGAACCCGGAGGAAACCCACGGCGAGAACGTGGAGACTCCTCCCTGATTGGGATTCCAACCTGGAATCCCTAGTGCTGAGAAGAGAACATGCAAAACCTCAATGAGGGTTGTGGGGGGGGGGTTACCAATGCCCACCCAGGGGAGGACGTTTCGGGCGCTGGGCAGATACACCCAGGACAGTGGGAAAATCTATCGCTGGGCACACACTCACTCACACAGACACACTCTATATGGGGCAATTTGGAGAATTCACTTAACCTTGATCCATGTTTTTGGACTGTGGGAGAAAACTGTGGAATCCGGAGGAAACCCACACGAACACGGGGAGGACATGGAAACACCACCCAGATTGGGATTCGAACCGGGGATCCCTAGCGCTGAGAGGAGAACATGCTAAACCACTCAGCCACCATGCCGCCTCTTTCCAACACGCCTTCTGTAATTTCATGACATGCGTTCAGAAAGTATTTGGACAACTCTTTCCGTGAGGGGAGATCGGACTACACGGTGTCGTTTGACCCCTGGGTGATGACAATGCCGTACAAAATTCACGTTTAAACCGCGTCATATGGTGACAACATTTTGGGGAAGGTCCTTTCCTGTCCCATGGTGTTTGCATCCATGTAGTTGGGAGCGGGGTCTGCATGATCTGACCTGCGCACACAGCCAAGCAGCTTTGTTGTTGGATGTCGGTGCCATCGAACTGGACATGGAGGTTGAAAGAGTTGTGTTTTTGTTTTTTTAGGGGGTTCGCAGTAAGTGTCCTCCTTCACCCCTCCACTGGAGAAGACTGCCTGGCTCAGTTTGTACGCCTCACCCTGACGCTGGAGCTGGACCCACAGGTGTAGAAAGTTTTAAAGTCGACTGAACACTTCTTCGAGCCTTATGAATGAGCTGTGCGCTGTGTGTGTTCCGGGCCGGTGAGGTCAAAGCTGATGGGGTGGAGGTCGAGGCTTTGGGTGGGCCGGCCAAATACATGTACCCTCCAACCCTGTTTTCACCCATGCTTCTTGCCGTCCATTCATCCAGCTATTCACACGCCCACCATTTTCCCATCGACCCACTTACCCAGACTTTTTTTTTTTAATCCATCCATAAATCCATTCACTCACTCACCCACACTGGTTTAAAACGAAGGGTGGATGGATGGGGAAAAAAGTGTGAGTGTGTTTATGGATGGATGGAGAAATGTGTATGTGAGTTGATTAGCGGATGGGTGAATGGTGAAAAGGGTTTATGGAGTGGTGACTGGCTGGAGGGAGGGAGGGAGGCAGGGGGAAAAGGAAGGGTGGGTGTTTGCTATTAAAGGAATGAAGGATGGCAAAAAGGATGTTTTTTTTTTTTAATTGATTAAAAAAAGGGCGGCACGGTGGCTTAGTGGTTTAGCATGTTCACCTCTCAGCGCTAGGGATTCCCGGTTTGAATCCCCGTCTGGGTGGAGTTTCCATGTTCTCCCCGTGTCCGCGTGGGTTTCCTCCGGGTTCTCCGCTTTCCTCCCACAGTCCAAAAAACCGGATCAAGTCAATTGAATTCTCCAAATTGCCCCATATAGAGTGTGTCTGTGTGAGTGAGTGTGTGCCCAGTGATGGATTTGCGCCCTGTCCTGGGTCTATCTGCCCAGCGCCCGAGACGTTCTCCCCTGGATGGGCATGGGGAACCCCACCGCGACCCTAATAGAGGATAAGCGGGAGATAATGAATGAATGATTGAAAAAAAGGATGGATGGTAAAAAGGATGGGTGTGTTGGTGGCTGGCTGGATGGGGGGCAAAAACTAAGGGTGGATGTTTGATATAAAAGAAAAAGAAACCCACCCCTCCTTCCTTGCAAGTCCTCAGGTGGATGTCCACCCTCTTCAGTAGTGAAGTTAATAATTCAGCGTGTTGAATCTCTGTATTTGTTTTATTTGAAGTACCCGTTGTCCTCACCCTCCATCTCTATCCACAATCCACGCGGCCTCTCCGACCAGAAGTTATGGAGGTCGGTCGTTTTATTTCCTCTCATTAATGAATCGACTCTGAGTCAATGATTCTGCTCAGTATTCATGTTTCGCTCCACAGTTTAAAGCAGAGTCTGCAGACCGAAGTGCAGTCGTCTGCCGGGATGCCGGTGCTGTATCAGCTCATCGAGGTCTGTCCTCCTCTCAGTTCCTCAGTTTTATGCTCTAAGGTTATGGAACACGTTACCCCTCGCCAATCGTCAGGCCTCTTCAGTTACTCTCTTTAAAGCTGCCTGGAAACTTACCTTTAATGGCAGGCCTTTGAAAAATTCCATCCGTCCATTAACTCCCGCTTTATCCTCTATTAGGGTCGCAGTGCCCATCCACGGGAGAATGTTTCGGGCGCTGGGCAGATAGACCCAGAACCGGGCGCCAATCCATAGCTGGGCACACACACACTCACACAAACACACTCTAAATGGGGCAATTTGGAGAACTCAATTGACTTGATCCATGTTTTTGGACTGTGGGAGGAAACCGGAGAACCCGGAGGAAACCCATGCGGACATGAGGAGGACATGGAAACGACACCCAGATTTGGATTCGAACCGGGAATCCCTAACGCTGAGAGGAGAACATGCTAAACCACTAAGCCACCGTGCTTCCCGTTTTTAAAATATTTTATTGTTTTACAGATAGGCGGCACGGTGGCTTAGTGGTTTAGCATGTTCTCCTCTCAGCACTAGGGATTCCCGGTTTGAATCCTCATCTGGGTTCTCCCCGTGTCCGCGTGGGTTTCCTCCGGGTTCAAGTCAATTGAGTTCTCCAAATTGCCGCATATAGTGTGTGTATGTGCACGTGTCTGTGTGAGTGTGTGCCCAGCGATCGATTGGCACCCTGTCCTGTGTGTATCTGCCCAGCGCCTGAAACGTTCTCCCCTGGATGGGCATGGAAACCCCCCCCGCAACCCTTATATAGGACTAAGCGGAAGATAATGAATGAATGTTTTATAGAGATGCATATGTTTCTGTATATAATGTAATGGTTTGGTAAATCTGTTTGCTTTTATGTTTTATGTTCTTTTATATTTGCTTTTAAGTTCTTATTAGTTTGAAAAATGTACAGCGCTTTGGTCAACGCAAATTGTGTTTAGAGTGCTCTATAAATAAAAGTTAGTTATTTACTCGGAATACTAGTACGCGAACGTGATCTTTTCATTCTGCCTCGTTACAGAAAGCCAAAGAGATTCTGACCGAGAGCAACATCCCTCACGGGAACTGTGTGATCTGCCTGTATGGCTTTAAGGTGGGATGGTTCTCCATCCGTACGCTTTCTGTAATCGTTAAGAGGAGAAATTATCGCATGGTCCCTGCATCTGAGCTACACGATTTAATGGAACTGAAAGTAAAACGCTCATCACAGCTCTCCTTTCTGGCCTCCGTCTCCTCAGGATGGAGAAATCTTCACGAAGACCAGCTGCTACCACTACTTTCACTCCCACTGCCTGGGGCGCTACATCACCCACTCCGAGGAGGAGCTGGGGGAGCGCGTGCGGGAGCTGGAGAAGGATAAGACCAGAGATGGCGCTGATGAGGAGGTCCGGCTGACTCGCTGCCTTGTGTCGAGTTAATTTTAACGTTCTGAATCCGGTTCCTGTAGCACCAAGAGGAACTGGAACTGCTGTAAAGGGCCAAGTTTAAAATAAATGCAACTCGGCACTTGGTTGGTTCCAGGGCCTTAGAACGCCCAGAACGTCTAGAGGACATATAGAACATGTCAGTGTTCCTCCATTTAGCTGCCGCAGCAGGAGGAAGCTGTCCTGTCCTGTGGTCCAATATCTCTTTATTCACGCCACCCCCACTTACCATATGGATGGACGTTGTAGTTGTACAATTTACAGACTGTAGTCCATCTTTTTTTTGTTGGTTCTCTGTTCTCTGTTAGTCAGCAGCATCACAGAACAGGTATTATTTGGGTGGTGGATTGTTTATGGTCAGTTCTGCAGTGACACCAATGTGGTGAGGGGGGGGGGGTTCATTGTAGTATTATTTCTCCACCTCAGTGACACTGCTGGGATAGGACTAATGCACCCACCCAATAACCCCTGCTCTGTGGTGGTACCATTGGGGTCCTGACCATTTAGAGAACCAGTAAAGGGGACCTACACAGTACTGATCTCTGTTCTCCACCCTTTCAGGAACTTTCTGTCGTGTGTCCGGTCTGTCGGGAGCCGCTGGCCTGCGACGTCGACGCCCTGCTGTCCTCCCCTGTCCCAGACTTTCCTCAGGTATGGATCCTGCGATGACACCTTCCAGGGGGTGCGAGCTGCAGTGTGTGTCCCCGTCACCGACGGAAATGTCATGAGGACAGAGTGGCCCTTGTGTGCGGTGCCAGTCCTTTTACAGCGACACTGCTCTATTGTGCTGCACACCGCCTCTGTAATCATGGCACGGGGCAAATCAGACGCCCCCTCCCCCCCCCCCCTCCCCGGAGTCTAATCTGAGCCGGTCACATGCTGCCGCCACACATCACACCATACTAAAATGCAGCCTTTATCTCCCCGCGACAGGAGGACATGGCAGTGGGTTGCGTGTTCAAGAAAAAGTGGGTGGAGCTGCAGAAGATTCTAGAGCGTCAGAAGCAGAAAGGGGGCATCATTGATCCCGAGGCTGAATCCAATCGCTTCCTCATCCATATTAATGAGGTGAGTTTTTATACGCCAATGACATGATCCAAATGCTCTATATGGACAAAAACATTGGGACGCCTACTGTTCACATTACACTGCAGACCAACGACGGCTCGTTATTTTAATTATGCCCATATATGGGTAAGACTCAGTCTTACATCTTTATCTCCAAGGTCCCATCGGAATCTGCAGACTCCCCATGTGGTGACGCTCCGATTGCCGCTTCCTCTCAGCTTCCGTCAACTTTTTCCCCCGAGTGCACTGAAGAACCCCCTCCTCCTCCTCCTCGAGCACAGGACCCCTTTCATCCCCGGGCGCCCAGGAATAGAAGGCCCAGGGGTGAGTTTCAAGGAAACAGACGAGGACGAGGAAGAACCGGAGAAAGGAACGTACAAAGTCTTCATCACATCACCGAACCCGGTCTAGACAATCTCACCAAGCTCAGTCTGTGTGATATAGCATGTGACCAGATCAGCAGCCCTCGTGTTGAATATACAAAGGGCCCGGTTGCAGAGAAGATGGGGCCCGATGTGAAAGACGACGCCCGCGACAGGGCCGAACCTAAAGCGGGGCTGACGGCAAATATCTCGGGAGAGGCGGCTCAGATCGACAGACAGCAGGAAAGAGCCAATCGCGAGAGAGGAAGAAGGCACTGGCCCCGCGGGCCGCCGTACTCTCACTGGCACGAGAGACATTCTCAGTGGGAACATTCGGGAAGCGGCGGTCAGTACAGGGGCGGGAGAGGGCACAAGGTGAGAGGAGGTGGCCGGGGCGACCATCATCACAGAGGAGGTGGGAAAGGTTTACATCAGAGAACTGAAGGTGAGGTCCGAAAGGAGGGCGTCCTCTGACAGTGGGACGAGGGGGGAGCGCAGACACCGAGACACTTCCCTCCCTGCTTTACTGGTTTGACCTTCTTCGTCAACAAGACTGTAATAAAGTCATCCACTTGCATTAAAATGCTCTGCCTCTCTCTATTTGTCAAACTCTGTCGGTGTCCAAAATTAGTCCATAGTCCGTCTGATCTAAATACCATAAAGATGGACTTTGTAGTTCTATACTTATAGATTGTAGTCTATTTTCTTGTTTTTGTTAGTCCCCCGTTGGTTCTCCGTTCTTTATTGGTCGGAACCGACACAGAACAGGTATCACTTGGAAGTTGTGTCCAAACTTTTGACTGGTACTGTAAATATTGATCCCATTGTAACAATTTACCTTTAATAATAGCATTATTATTATTGGTCTTTTATGATGTCAATTATTAGCATTCCTCTAAAGTATTAATAGAAAGTTACGAGCTTTGTTTGCAATATTCTGCAATAATAATATTGCCCCTTGGCCCTAGGGATTCCTGGTTTGAATCCCAATCTGGGTAGAGATCATGTTCTCACCGTGTCCGCATGGGTTTCCTCTGGGTTCTCCGGTTCCACCCCACCCCCGATGTGACTCTAATAGAGAATGAAGTGGAAGATGATGGATGGATGGACTATACATTTTATTTTTTATAGTAGTATCTTAGTGTAGCACGTTCTCCTCTCAGTGCTAGGAATTCTCGGTTTGAATCCCAACCTGGGCGACGTTTTCATGTCCTCCCCGTGTCCACGTGGGAAAAAAACATGGATTACGGTCAATTGAATGCTCCAAATTGCCCCATATAGAGTGTGATTGTGTGAGTATGTGCCCAGCGACAGATTGCCCCCCTGTCCTGGGTGTATCTGCCCAGCGCCCGAAATATTCTCCCTGGATGGATATGGGGACCCTAGTAGAGGATAAAGTGGAAGATGATGGATGGATGGAAATTACATTTGTGTTTACAGTTTTTTTTTTTTTTTTAATCTAAATACAATTTAAAAGCCTCAATCGTTTTGTTTGTTTTGATTTGTTTTTTGTTTTTTTTTTACAAAAATGACATTTGTGAGTTTTTTTTAAAGTTTAAAAAAAATGGGTTTGAAGAAACTTTGTAAGCGCTAAATGGTCTTAAAATGTTAGTTAATATCGATTCGGAAGTGATTTTTTCCGAGTTTTAATTAGAAAATAGATAGAAAACATTCATTCATTTATTATTTCCCGCTTTATCCTCTATTAGGGTCGCGGTGGGGTTCCCCATGCCCATCCAGGGGAGAACGTCTCTGGGCAGATAGACCCAGGACAGGGCGCCAATCCATCGCTGGGCACACACTCACTCACACATACACACTCTATATGGGGCAATTTTGAGAATTTAATGAACTTGATCCATGTTTTTGGACTGTGGGAGGAAACCGGAGAACTTGGAGGAAACCCACGCAGACACGGGGAGAACATGGAAACTCCACCCAGATGGGGATTCGAACCGGGAATCCCTAGCGCTGAGAGGAGAACATGCTAAACCACTAAGCCACCGTGCCGCCTTAGATAGAAAACATTCATTCATTCATTATCTTCCGCTTTATCCTCTATTAGGGTCGCGGTGGGGTTCCCCATGCCCATCCAGGGGAGAACGGTCCGGGCGCTGGGCAGATAGACCCAGGGCAGGGCGCCAATCCATCGCTGGGCACACACTCACTCACACAGACACACTCTATATGGGGCAATTTTGAGAATTCATTTAACTTGATCCATGTTTTTGGACTGTCGGTGGAAACCCACGGAGACACGGGGAGAACATGGAAACTCCACCCAGATGGGGATTCGAACCGGGAATCCCTAGTGCTGAGAGGCGAACGTGCTAAACCACTAAGCCACCGTGCCGCCTTAGATAGAAAACAATTTTTTTTAATCGCCTCAGATGAGCGCCGGTTACGCCTGCCTCCCGCCTCGCACTGCGCATGCTCAGTGGCATAACCGCTCTGCGCAATGTTTTCATGTGGAGTGTAGTGCGTGTCGGTCCGTGATCTCCTCAGCGCCACAACTTCCCACGAAAACACGCGAATGGAGGTCCAATTGGACCCGGAGCTCTCCACCAACGGCCGCGGAGGCGTCGAACTGGGCAGCCGGGCGCCGTTTTCCGCGAACGGCAGCGGCGGGGAGGACGACGAGACGGAGGCCACGCTTCGGCGAAGGGACGCCGCGGGGTCGAGTTCCTTTCGCGCCGGCGACGGAGTGACCCTCGGCGGCGGCCGAGAGCAGGAGGTGTCGGTGGAAATCGGCGAGACGTACCTCTGTCAGCGCGCAGACAAAACGTGGCGTGAGTTGAAAGCGTCTCTTTTTAGGCATCGACAACTTTAAATACCACTTCCTACGTCACTGTGGTATTGCTTTGCAGTGTGTTGTTTGTTGTTTATAGGTTTAAATTGGCAATGATTGGCAATTAATGGCGCCGAATTGTGTGTTTCTGTTAGACTCGGCTGAAGTGATCCAGTCCAGGCTGAACGAGCAGGAGGGCAGAGAGGAGTTCTATGTGCACTATGTCGGATGTGAGTGATGCTGATGTAGATATTCATTCATTCATTATTTCCCGCTTTATCCTCTACTAGGGTCACGGTGGGGTTCCCCATGCCCATCCAGGGGAGAACGTCTCGTGCGCTGGGCAGATAGACCCAGGACAGGGCGCCAATCTATCGCTGGGCACACACTCACTCACACAGACACACTCTATATGGGGCAATTTTGAGAATTCAATTAACTTGTTCCATGTTTTTGGACTGTGGAAGGAAACCAGAGAACCCGGAGGAAACCCACGCAGACACGGGGAGAACATGGAAACTCCACCCAGATGGGATTCGAACCGGGAATCCCCAGCGCTGAGAGGCGAACGTGATAACCACTAAGCCACCGTGCCGCGCTGATGTAGATATTCGTTTTATTTGCTCCTTTTATCAGGTTAACGTGTAGTTACAACACAAGCTGCATAGTCAGGTTTCATGTGGATGTTGTCAAAATGTGGTCAGTTCCCACAAAGTACATTAGACTTAATATTAGGTCCATTAGGGCGGCATGGTGGCTTCGTGGTTTAGCATGTTCTCCTCTCAGCACTAGGGATTCCCGGTTCGAATCCCAATCTGGGTGGAGTTTCCATGCCCGTGTCCGCGTGGGTTTCCTCCGGGTTGTCCGGTTTCCTCCCACAGTCCAAAAACATGGATCGAGTCAGTTGGATTCTCCAAATTGCCCCATATAGAGTGTGTATGTGTCCGTGTGAGTGAGTGTGTGCCCAGTGATAGATTGGTGTCCTGTCCTGGGTGTATCTGCGGAAGATAGATGGATGGATGGATTAGGTCAATTATCCGAAATGATTTATGAGTATTCCCGACTTGTTTGAGGTCAAAATACAGGGTTGGCCATACAGCCCCCCCCCCCCCCCCATTACCTTCAGATTGAGAGCCCAAAAAACTAACCACTGAGCTACCACACCCAAAAAGTGTCAGACCATGCTTATTCATTCATTCATTCATTTATTCATTATCTCCCGCTTTATCCTCTATTAGGGTCGCGGTGGGGTTCCCCATGCCCATCCAGGGGAGAACGTCTCGGGCGCTGGGCAGATACACCCAGGACAGGGTGCAAATTCATCGCTGGGCACACACTCACTCACTCACACACACACTCTATATGGGCAATTTGGAGAATTCAATTGACTTGATCCATGTTTTTGGACTGTGGGAGGAAACCGTAGAACCCGGAGGAAACCCACGCGGACACGGGGAGAACATGGAAACTCCAGCCAGATTGGGATTCGAACCGGGAATCCCTAGGGCTGAGAGGCGAACGTGCTAACCACTAAACCACCGTGCCGCCCTGACCATGCTCATAAGACCTTGATTACCATAAGCTTGTGTTATGTCAGAAGTGGTTAATTTAATTTGCTGTTTGCATTTGGTAAGTGGTGCTGGAGGTACGGGACAATTATAACCTCCAAAGTAAGTTTGCCTCTTGTCATAATGATGCTTGTCTTCCACGTCTGTTGATCGGGTGTGTGTGATCCTTGTCCACAGTCAATAGACGTCTGGACGAGTGGGTTGGAAAGAATCGTCTGGCCCTGACCAAAACAGTAAAGGATGCAGTGAGGAAGAGTGTGGAGGAAGGCGGAGGAGAGCTCGGGGACCAGCCGGAACGGAAGATCACTCGAAATCAGAAACGCAAGCACGATGAGATCAACCACGTTCAGAAGGTACCTGCAGAATGTGTGTGTGTGTGTGTGTACATGTGTGGTGGCCACATTCAGTCAAATTGAGAATCTCATGGACTAGTTCATTGAGTCCAGGTAGCTGCACCGCTCAAATAGCAATCCTTCAAAATCAGAGCGCCACCTGGCCATTAAAGGGAACGGCAAGTGACACGCTGATTGGTTAATTGTACGTTTTACTTTGCACAAGTTGTACATTGCCTGTCTACATGATAGCAAAGACACACTGACAGTCAAGCTGCACTGTGTGATTGACAGCTCTGACACTAATGTCCATTGACGGTTCCTTCACATATTTATGTTAAAATTTATTCATTCATTATCTCCCGCTTTATCCTCTATTAGGGTCGCGGTGGGGTTCCCCATGCCCATCTAGAGGAGAACGTCTTGGGCGCTGGGCAGGACAGGACGCCAATTCATCGCTGGGCACACACTCACTCACACAGACACACACTATATGGGGCAATTTGGAGAATTCAATTGACTCGATCCATGATTTTTAGCTGTGGGAGGAAACTGGAGAACCCGGAGGAAACCTACGCAGACACAGGGAGAACATGGAAACTCCACCCAGATGAAGAGTCGAACCGGGAATCCCTAGCGCTGAGAGGAGAACATGCTAAACACTAAGCCACCGTGCATATTTATGTTAAAATAATCTTTTTTATTCTTTTCCCAGACCTATGCAGAAATGGACCCCACAACAGCAGCCCTTGAGAAAGAGCATGAAGCGGTAAGAAAAAAACATTTAATCCTGATCACACTCTCAGATTCAAAAGCAGTGAAGGTTCTGGAATACAAACCAAACCAAACCTAGGTCTTTAATCCTGATTGAAGTGCTGTTTATTGTTTAAAATTTTTCTTTTCTTTTTTTTTTTTTACTTTGGTTTCCTGTCTCTGTCCCTTTTCGCACACCAGATTACCAAGGTGAAATACGTGGACAAGATCCAGATTGGGAACTTCGAGATCGATGCGTGGTACTTCTCGCCGTTCCCCGACGATTATGGCAAGCAGCCCAAACTCTGGATCTGTGAATACTGCCTCAAATACATGAAATATGAAAAGACCTTCAGATTCCACCTGGTTCGTTCTTGGTCTTACCACCTTACACAACAAACCCACTGTAGTTAAGGGTAGGGTTAGGAGTATATGCTCCACCACATCACATGGTCAGGTATGGTAAGTAACTCAGAATTCTGACTTTCATGCAAATCTCCTGCTTTTCTATCTCAATTTATTACACATACACGTCCTCATGTCCGATAATCATCCTGTATTGCACGTCCTGTATGTGTAAGAAATTGAGATTGAAAAGCCCATGGTTTGGATAAGAAACTTCCTATGCCCTAGCCGCTTGCACTAGATGCATTAAACTGTGAGTGTCAGTGATGCGCTGGGCGGTTGTTCCACCCACTGCAGAGCAGTTACCGTTAAACACTGAGAGAAAGCCTCAACGATAATGATAATCGAAGGCAAGGTCAAGGTTGTTTAACTGTTTATTTAGAGTTCATTAAAAAAAAAGTGAATTTAGGTATATACCATGGAATTATTTAAACACAACGAGGTACAACCAAACCACAAGCAGCCTTTTTGCGTGCCTCATGCATATGTATATACGAGCTATGAGCCTGTCACACGCTGTCCGATATGATATAGAGTCAGAATTCTGAGATAAAGAGTCAGAATTCTGAGATAAAGAGTCAGAATTCTGAGATAAAGAGTCAGAATTCTGAGATAAAGAGTGAGAATTCTGAGATAAAGAGTCAGAATTCTGAGATAAAGAGTCAGAATTCTGAGATAAAGAGTCAGAATTCTGAGATAAAGAGTCAGAATTCTGAAATAAAAATTCAGCATTCTGAAATAAAAATTCAGAATTGCAGGATAAAAAGTCAGAATTCTGAGATAAAGAGTCAGAATTCTGAGTTACTTTTTATTTTTATTTTTTTATCCTTCTTAGTTGCGAAACTGGCTTCCATAGTTAGGGATAATACAGTGGTGGATGTGTATTATTATTGGAGTGTGGTGTAGTAGTTCTTGTTCCTGTTTCTATTGTTGAACTCTAGATGGTGCTGTGACCCCACACTTCAAAATAAACAGCCTTCACTGTTTTCTCTCATGTTCCTTAATATATTTAGCTTCTAATATAGGAACTCTTCTGTTAGTTTGGGTTTCTGCATTTTCTTCAGCATTTTTCAGTTAAAACGCAGCCTATACGTGTTGTTGTTAATGGATTAGTCTGTGTGTAGGTGTTGTAGTTTGTATTTGGAGTTCAGTCTGTCTACTGTACCTTGTATTGTACTGTATCTTCGCAACTGCATGTCATAGAACGACTCTGTCCCACTGCAAACGTAGTGGAAAAGAAGAAAAAAACATGACCTCAGTAAATAATAAGTGAGATATAATCATAAAACAACTGATCAGTTGCACATAAATCATTTGTAATGCTTATTAATTTATGTTTTGTATTTTATTTTATTTATTTTTGTCTGGCAGACACAGTGTCAGTGGAGACAACCTCCGGGAAAGGAGATTTATCGCAGAGGGAATATCTCCGTGTATGAAGTCGATGGTCGAGACCATAAGGTAAACGTTTATAATTGTGTGTGTTTGTGTGTGTGTGTGTGTGTGTGTGTGTGTGTGTGTGTGTGTGTACAAACGAAAAGGGCACCACCTGGTTTTAGCGGAGCAAATAAGTTATTAATAAGTAATAAGTCTTTGTTTTGCTGTAGATTTACTGTCAGAACCTCTGTCTGCTTGCCAAACTCTTTCTGGATCACAAGACACTATACTTCGACGTGGAGCCGTTCATCTTTTACATCCTCACTGAGGTCAACAGGCAGGGGGCGCACATTGTGGGTTACTTCTCCAAGGTGAGGAATATCTTCTGCTTCTGATTCATGTTCATCGCTCGTAAGTCTGTTCCGTCATTCCATACCTAAATCGGATTTTCTGCTGACAGGAAAAGGAGTCTCCGGACGGCAACAACGTGGCCTGCATCCTCACTCTCCCTCCGTACCAGCGCAGAGGCTACGGAAAATTTCTTATTGCATTCAGTATGTGGAACATTCTGACATAAAATTAATTGTCTTTATTGTCCATGTTCTCAGTTCCCCTTTACTGTAAAAGATTGACTTTGTAGTTCTACAGTTCCACTCTGTAGTCCATTTGTTTGTGTTCAACAGTACATACTGTGTACTCTGTTCTAATGCTCAGAACCCCAATAGTACCACCACAGAGCAGGGGTTATTAGGTGGGGGCATTAGTCCTATCCCAACAGTTTCACTGACTGGAGAAATGAAACTACAGCAGCACTGCTGCACTAAAACCCCCTTCACCACATGTCATTTTCTCTTAAAGGCTACGAGTTGTCCAAGTTGGAGAGTACAGTGGGATCTCCTGAGAAGCCTCTGTCAGATCTGGGGAAGCTGAGCTATCGGAGTTACTGGTCGTGGGTGCTGTTGGAGATCCTGCGGGATTTTAGAGGAACATTGTCCATTAAAGATCTCAGGTCTGTTCTCGTAAACCATGTAATATCTGAGCTCTGACATAAAACATAAAACTACAGAATGTACCAAAATCACCAGCTACCCCACTAACTGAGCATACGGGGTTCGGGTCAGGGCGTGTTTTTAAGCATACACATGTCCACGTGCACGATGGGGTGCTTTATTTTGTACGTGTGGTACCCTAATATCTAATATAAGGCACAGTAGCTCAATGGTCAGGGCATTGGGCTCTCAAGCTGAATGTTGGTGGTTCAAATCCCAGGTCCACTGAAGTTACCAATGTGGGTCCTTGAGCAAGACCCTTAACCCTCATTGCTCCAGGGATGTTGTGATGAACCCTGTGCTCACCTTGTAAGTCGCTTTGGATAAAAGCGTCCAATAAATGACCAAATCTAAGTGTAATCTAATATCATTTGGAATTTAAAATGGCCCAGGTTGCCTTCACTCGAATTAAAGAACCAATCCGTAGATCAGCGGGTTCATTACACTACATCAGGTCATAAAGCAGATGCTTGTAAATATAAACCCTTTCAGATTGATTGCTCAACACCCTAACCACTGAGCGACCACGCCCTCTCCGTGTTCGTTTGCTGGCTCCTTATGTTTCCCAACATGAAAGACAAATTCTTCTGAGAAAACATGTCCTTGTTTGGCGTGATGTCACGATACTGATCACTCCACAGAAGTGTACAGTGTACAGTTTCGTGATCCAGCCTCAGCTCTGGGTGTGTTTATTTACATACTGAAACCCGACTCGTCTCTGCAGTGGAACTTCTTTGTTAATAGTTTTTTTTTTTAGTCCAAACTGAGTTCTGACTTATTTGTCAAATGTTTGGACACGCCCCCTTTCAAGCTCCACTTATTGTCCATGTTCTCGTCTTCTTATCTCATGTCCATCTGTTTGCGTACTACATTGTACTACTGTGTACTCTGTTCTCTGATGGTCAGGACCCCGATAGTACCACCACAGAGCAGGGATTATTGGGTGGGTAGGTTGTTCCTATCCCAGCAGTGTCACTAAGGCCGAGAAATGAAAATCCCCTCATCGCATTAGTGTCACTGCGGAACTGACGATAAACAATCCACCACCCAAATTAGACTCATTCTGTAAGTCAACAGAGAACAGGTAACCACCAGGGGACCAAAAAAATCCAGATTGCAGAGTGAACAAGAACTTGTTAGAACATTCATTCATTCACTATCTTCCACTTTATCCTATATTAGGGTCGCGGGGGTGGGGTCCCCATGCCCATCCAGGGGAGAACGTCTTGGGCGCTGGGCAGATAGACCCAGGACAGGATGCCAATCCATCGCTGGACACACACTCACTCACACAGACACACTCAATATAGGGCAATTTGGAGAACTCAATTAACTTGATCCATGTTTTTGGACTGTGGGAGGAAACCGGAGAACCCGGAGGAAACCCACGCAGACACGGGGAGAACATGGAAACTTCACCCAGATGGGGATTCAAACCGGGAATCCCTAGCGCTGAGAGGAGAACATGCTAAACCACTAAGCTACCGTGCCGCCTGTGTTAGAACATGTAACCAAGAAATAAATGTTGCGTAGGGCGTGGTAGCGATGTATAACTATATTGATAGCTATCAGCTGTTGATCAGTTATAACTGTGATGTAACTTGTGATCATAACACCTCCATCATCTCATAGTTTTTTTTATCCACAGTCAAATGACGAGCATCACTCAGAGTGACATCATCAGCACGCTACAGTCCCTCAACATGGTCAAGTACTGGAAGGGCCAGCATGTGATCTGCGTAACACCCAAACTCGTAGAAGAACATCTGAAGAGCGCTCAGTACAAGAAACCGCCGATCACGGGTACGAGCGATCGTATATTTACGTCAGACCGTCAGCGTTGCCCATTTCTCGTACCGTCTGATGATGTTTGTTGTCTTTTGTTTGCTCCTCAGTGGATACGTTGTGTCTCAAGTGGGCGCCACCTAAACACAAACAAGCCAAGTTCTCCAAGAAGTAAAACGTGCCATTAAAAGACTTTCAGACACTGAATTCGAAAAGACTTTGTAAGTGGAAAGTGTTTGTTGAAGCAGGAAGATTGTACATGTGAGTTTTGTTCTTTTTTTTTTTTTTTTTTAATAAAAGAGGTTCATGACCTTTTTTTTTTCGTGTTTGTGATTCAGCTGCTTTATATTAAGGAACAGAAAGCTGCCTGATGGTGGGACAGCGTCATTTGTATTCATTTAAAAAAAAAAAACATTGAGTGTGCTGCAGACACTTACTTCATTTAATTATTCATTCATTCATTATTTTCCGCTTAATCCTCTATTAGGGTCATTCACGCATACACACTCTATATGGGGCAATTTGGAGAACTCAATTGACTTGATCCATGTTTTTGGACTGTGGGAGGAAACCGGAGAACCCGGAGGAAACCCACGCAGACACGGGGAGAACATGGAATCTCCACCCAGATGGGGATTCGAACCGGGAATCCCTAGCACTAAGAGGAGAACATGCTAAACCACTAAGCCACTGTGCTGGTTTTAATTATTTAGATTTAGAAATATTTTAAACATGTGTATATATGCATACCTAGGCTTTTTTTGTTTAGTTCTAAATGGTCTCACATATTCATTGACATCCAAGACAGGTGAGCTGTAGATACTAAAGCTTTTCTTAATAAGAACTATAACAAACCAAAACAACATTGGCTTTTACCACCCGGTATAATGAAGTTTGTGGTCCTCATCATGCGATATGAAAACTCCAGACTTCGGTACCAGACTGCACCTGATGTCACCTGAGCAATGAGTAATTCTATAGTTACATAAATAATTCAGCATGTCATGCAGTTCAGTATAGAGTACGCTTGAGTATCTGTAGCATGACCTTACGACAGCTTCTACTTGTAAGGTTTAATGACTTCACACAGACTCGAAAAACCCAACCAGAGTCTTTTAATTATAGAAGATGTTCTATAGTGCAGGATCACCACTGATGACCATTGATCTCTTTAAATTTGTATGTGTGTAGTAACTCATTGGTCAGGGTGCTTGGGTTATCAATCAAAAGTTCATCGGTTATCAATTAAAAGTTCATCTATTTAAATAAATCGGTGTTTAGAATGATTCATAATTAATATACAATGTAGGAAAATGTATGTGGACAAGTCTCAAGATTTAAAGAAGTCAACATTGTCCAACCTGCTTTGACCTACCAGACAAACCAAGTATCCAAAATTGATACTTGGGGTCAAGTTATCCATTAATGATCAACAGCCCACAATAAATCACAAGGATTAGGAGCCTTCTTTAAGGTCCATATTAGCAACATTTGGTGGACATGGGGTATAACTGAAAGACCAACACACTTAATGATTGAGTTAAGTATTACTCCTTCCATCCATTATCTTCCGCTTTATCCTCCATTAGGGTTGTGTGTGTGTGTAGGGGGGAGGGGGGTTCCAGGGGAGAACGTCTCGAGCGCTGGGCAGATACACCCAGGACAGGACACCAATCCATCACTGGGCACACACTCACACAGACACACTCAATATAGGGCAATTTAAGGAATTCAATTGACTTGATCCATGTTTTTGGACTGTGGGAGGAAACCAGAGAACCTGGAGGAAACCCACGCGGACACGAGTAGAACATGGAAACTCGAACCAGGAATCCCCAACGCTGAGAGGAGAACATGCCAAACCACTCAGCCACCGTGCCACTTAAGATTAAGTTCAAGTAATGTATTTCTATAGCGCTTTTTACAACAGTACATCGTCACAAAGCAGCTTTACAGAATGAATAGCCTTCAAACCCCCAAAGAGCAAGCTGAAGCGACAGTGGCAAGAAAAAACTCCCTTTTATGTTGTTATTTAAGAAAGAAACCCTGGGAGGACCAAGACTCAGTGGGGGACTCGTCCTCCTTGAGCGGCCAGGCAGCAACAACAATGTAGGACAGCCATGTCCAGATATTAAACAAATGGAAAAACTCTAACAACTGGAAAACTATATGTGAGTCCATTAAGGGTGTCCTGCAGGACTGCCAGTCCAATTAATATTCAGTTTCTTTCCAGTATTTGTCAGCAGAACCATAGACTTAAGTAGAACTCAAATGCGTTAAACATCACCATGTCAGTCAGGTCTATATCAACCACCTCTAACTGTTCAAAAGTTCCTAAATCCATCTCTTTAAAAGTGTGAAAGTCCATTAAAAAAAGTCAAATGCTTTCGATCATATCTACAAAACTGGGCCAATTCTACAATAAAACTTTTGTTTCTTCGGTAAACAATGTCCAGGGTGTGGTGGACAATCACAGATGTCCTTAAACGTTTTGTAAATGTTCTGTGTAATCAGATTATCAGCAGCCTTTAAGAGAACCAGTGAAGCGTGGATTCGTGGGGGTTAGCTCGCGTTTGGGGGGGGGGGGGGTTCCAGCTAGAGCTGTGCGATACCAAGAATTTTGGTATCGATCCGATACCAAGTAAATACAGGGCCAATATCGCGATATTCGATACCTATACCGATACTTTTTAATATTTAAGCTTCATTGATCCAAAAGACCTAGTATAGAATTTCGCCAAACATTGTAGGTGACAACTAAATAATGTATCCCAATCAACATCTTTGTTTAGAAACAATGGAACAGCAATAAAACAAAGTTTGCTTTAACGTGAGGAAAATATATATTTTTGAGGTACAAAAGGAGAAACGACAATACAAATATAAAGTAAAAATGCTTCCCTCACTAGACAGTTTTTTCTTTCTTTGTTTCTTTTTTTCACATAGAATTGTTCTTAGGCAAAACAATTTAAAAAAGGAATTTTCTTCCTTTCAGTGCAATACTGTTTTTTCTTAAATGAACAGAGTGTAAAAATAAATCACTTAACACAACTTAAAACAAAATTTTCTGAGTGTGTGTGTGTGTGTGTGTGTGTGTGTGTGTGTGTGTGTGTGTGTGAGTGTGTGTGTGTGAGTGTGTGCCTGTGCCACAGTGATATCAGCGTTACAGACTCAGAGAATAGACTTATATAAATCGACGTGCGCAGAAAAAAACTTGAGTATCGTATTGTTCAATACCAATACCAGCGTTGGTATCGATATTATCGATATTTGTATCGATCCGCACAGCTCTAGTTCCAGCTGACTGATGAACCCTGATTGGAGAACAATGGCGCGATTTAAATACCGTGTGACGTCACGGCTTCTTTATTGCTCACGTCACTCAGGTGCTTCTGTGTGATGTCTGCTACCTGCAGGAGACATTGGGACGTTGTCTCCACGCTGAGGCGTCGTGGTGGACCCGCCGCTGGTGAACTTTAATTCAGTTAGGATCATGTTTTCCGAACCCGCGGACGGATAGCGAGCCGAGCGGCCGTTGGGAATTTAAAGGCGGTTTAAATCCAATTCAAATTCAAAATTTAACGGTCGCTTCGCTTCAGCAGGTAAACAGAGCCTCCGTCTCCTGGTTGTGTGCTGGACGTCGGGTTGGAGTGTGTAAAGCGTTTAAAGCGTTTTTGTTCCCACTTTTCTTGCAGGATGTTGCATTGTGGGGTCCAGGTGCTGGTTGCCATCTTTGCCGCAGGTACGAGATGATAGATCTTGCTATTTGACTATTTAAATAAATGGAAATTTGCTTCACCTCGGTCTCCTGTAAATCCCTCTGCCATTGAGTTGTTTTTGTATGGGGTTAGGTGTGTTCATGTCTATTTTTTTTTTTTTTTTTGGTGGGAAAGTGTTTTTCGTTAGAGATTTCATTTACATTTGGTCATTTATTGGACGCTTTTATCCAAAGCGACTTACAAGGTGAGCACCGAGTCCCTGCAGCAATGAGGGTTAAGGGTCTCGCTCAAGGAGTCACATTGGTAACTTCAGTGGACCTGGGATTTGAACCCACAACCTTCCGATTGATAACCCCACATCCTAACCCCTGAGCTACTGCACCCTGTAGGACTGGTAAAAGTAGAGTAAAAGAGTCTGAGCAAGTTAAACATAATTAAAGTGCAAATTTTATCTTTTTTTATTTTTAATTATTTTGGTTTTTGGAAATAATGGCTTATATATTGTTTTGTGTTTGATATTTGAACAAAAAGAGAAATTTGCTTTTAAATGATTAAGCTATAGTTATACAAACAAATAAGCCTTATAAATGAAAATGAAATCAAGTGATGTTTGTATGCTATTTTTTTTAAACTAAATACTTATTAAAGAAAAGTTTGTATAAAGAACTGTCTCCAACACTGACCCATAAACCTTTATTTTTTTACATTTTTGACTGACTGCTCTACTCTGAGTTGTTTATCTGCTCTGAAATGATGTCTGGTTACAGTTAACATGGAGGTTGAAAACATGAGTATATATTTTGAGCAGCTGCTTTCTCTGCAGGTTGCATTGCCTGAAAAAAGTAGAAGACTAAAGAGATCTTGTTTTTTTTTTTCATTAATTTAGTTCAAAGATCACTTTTATTATCATAATATTATATTCTTTATGGTTTTGAAGCTTTATTGGCTACTTTTTTCACTGTTTTGGGTCTTTTGTGTTACAGTTTTTACTGTATCAGATCTTATAAAGATTTTTTTTTAATATATACTCTGTAAGATCTTTTTATTCAGATCTGTTTTTTATTTTTGCAGCATTACATTTGTTTGGTTTTGTTTTAATTGCATTAGTTCCCATTTTCTCAGTTTTATTTCTGCTCTTTTCTATTTTATAATCCTCTTTATTTTGAGTAGCTGGCTCTTGCTCGGGGCATTTTGCTTAGAAGGGTGTGGAATTAATGCATGACTGCATAAGGACGAAGGACTCATGAAAATGATTGCTATACACTTTAATTACTATCAGTACTGTAAACACTGAAACCTGTGACAAAGTTTCAGCCATGTGTAACACACACAATGTTAAATGACCTTACCATGTCACACTGCACTGTTAAATACCAACACTTGTTTTAGCATACTTTAAAGTTACGCAAACTTTACTTTAAAATGTAACAGCACTAAGACAGCATTTTTGATGGCAGCCTCTTGGTGTTAAGGGAATCGGGGGGGAAACCTGAAAAATGGAGCAGGTAATGCTCTTATTGCATAACCAATATAAGGGGCTTAAACTTTAGTGTTTGGTAGTTTAAAACAATGTGATAGGTTTATCATAAAAATTTTTTAAAGAATTTTATTATCATTAATATCACATTGTTACATGAGATAGGAATGAAATTATAGGTCACGGACCCCTGTTATTTAAATTTTGTAGAAGAAATGAGAATTACACATATTGCTATGTGAAATATAGTATTCCACTATGAAAAAAATATATATAATATACCACTACAAATATGAAATATTTAACCATATAATATATAAATATGTATATACAGTATATAAAATAAATTTGAGAATATATATATATGGGCATTCAATTGAATTCCCCGTCAATTTCCATTTCTGAGTAAACATGTGATGTGGCATGTTGTGAATTCATTGTATGTGACCCTTATGCCATGAGAAACACTCTGCGGGCAGTATCACCTTTCTAGAGATTAGTGACTCAGCATGAACTCTAATCTCACTCTGAGATAAAACATTTCTAAGCTATTACAAGATCCAGTTATATTAAAATGGTTTTAGATTAAAGCATTTTTCCTTTTTTTTTTTTTTTGATTATACAGGTGTGTGCCTCAGTCCAGCGTGTCGGGCTCAAGGTAAACTGCCTTTTTAATGTTTTGCCCACTAATGCAAATTAGTGTCCCAGTGTCTTTTTCTTTAATTCTATGAAAAAAAAATGACTGAGCTCATTGATCCACAGTGTGTGGAAGACCTCCACTGGAAAGTCGCATCGTGGGAGGTGTGGAGGCTGTCGATGGTGCCTGGCCCTGGCAGGTAGACGTTCAAATGAACAGCGGTCATGTTTGTGGAGGATCCATCATCTCTGAAAACTGGGTTCTGTCTGCTGCACATTGCTTTCCCAAGTAAGTCATGACTTTAACTGAATGTAGTTTGTAGATTTGGGCGTGGTTCAGTAGTAGTTACTAATAGCTGGTCCTTTAGTGGACATTTGTATCCAAAAGCTTTGAGAAGGACTTGAGAACCCACATTGGTAACATCAGTGGACCTGCAATTTGAACCCACAACCTTAAGACTGATAGGCCAACACCGTAACCACTGAGCTACCAAACAAGTCCATGTTGTTCCACCAAACATCAGCACTGTGTTAGGTTTTAACCATGAGTTTGTTATTATGTAGGCTGTGTGCTGTTTCGGATGCAATTTAGTGGGAACATTTGCATGGGACGAAAGTTTTGTAGGAGTTTTGTAAGGATGGAGGATGTCACTCATAACTATAATATTCATTCATTATCTTCTGCTTTATCCTGTATTAGGGTCGCGGGGGGGGGTCCCCATGCCCATCCAGGGGAGAACGTTTCGGGCGCTGGGCAGATACACCCAGGACAGGGCACCAATCTATTGCTGGGCACACACTCACTCACATAGACACGCACACAAACACACTCTACATGGGGCAATTTGGAGAACTCAATTGACTTGATCCATGTTTTTGGACACGATCTCACGGTCCGGGAACTGTCCGAACGTGCTAAGCCACCGTGCCGCCCTAACTATAATATACACACATACATAACCTATAATATAACTTGCCCTGCTTTCTTTTTACCTCTTTAGCCCATCAGACATCTCCTCATATTACCTCTACATGGGTCGCTATCAGCTGAACAGCTATAACCAGTATGAGACATCCCGCAGAGTGAACAGAGTCCTAATACCAAGTGGATATTCAATGCCACAGGATGGGAAAGACCTTGCCCTCGTCGAACTTAATTCACCTCTCTCATGGACAGACAGAATCCAACCCATCTGCCTGCCCAGCACTGGTGTCCAGTTTGGTAATGGAATCATGTGCTTCGTCACAGGCTGGGGAGACATACAGGAAGGAGGTGAAAAGGACATCCAGAGCATATTATTATGATTTAACAAAGGAAACACTACACAGAGTAATTCAATACACAAAAATTTAACAGAGGCATCTAGTTTGAACTGAAAGTAAAATGTGTAATGACATGCAAACTGATGCGTTGATGGTACGTCGGACCACTGCCGTGGTGATCTGATGATTTGTGCCCCATGAAGCTGAATATTTGGCTTCTGACTCCTTGTTATTGAGATCCATGAAGCGGTCATCCATGAAAATCATCGCTTTCAGATTCTCATGGATCTTATTCCGAATGTGGCACATCATTTGGACACTCACCAAGTGCCGAGGTTCTCAACGGGTCTCTGCCCGGGACCCACATCTAGTCATTCAGTCACGATTTAGTCTTCAGATTAGTACTCCAAGTATAATTATTCATTCATTTATCATCTTCCGCTTTATCCTCAATTAGGGTCACGGGGGGGTTCCCCATGCCCATCCAGGAGAGAACTTCTCGGGCGCCGGGCAGACACACCCAGGACAGGGGGCCAATCTATCGCCGGGCACACACTCACACAGACACACTCCATATGGGACAATTTGGAGAACTCAATTGACTTAATCCTTGTTTTTGGACTGTGGGAGGAAACCGGAGAACCCGGAGGAAACCCACATGGACACGGGGAGCACATGGAAACTCTACCCAGATGGGGATTCGAACTAGGAATCCCTAGCGCTGAGAGGCGAACATGCTAGCCACTAAGCCACCGTGCCACCCAAGTGTTATTAATCAAGCTCTAACATCTTTACAGTCCCCATTTCTGGACTTGGGACACTGCGCATGGTGGAGGTACCGATAATCGATCAAGATTCCTGCAACGCAATGTATCAAAGTCTGTCCCTGCCTGATCCAGTGACGATCCTGTCAGACATGATCTGTGCTGGATTTCAAGAAGGAGGCAGGGACGCGTGTCAGGTAGGAGTGTATATCCTCGCCAAATCATGGGTATGTGATGTCGCACGCACACATCCTATCTTCAACCAAATTTTCTTTTCCTAGGGGGATTCGGGCGGACCTCTTGTTTGTCTCAACAGTAACGGCTCGTGGGTTCAAGCAGGTATTGTGAGTTTTGGAAATGGCTGCGCTGCAAAGGACAGCCCCGGCGTGTATACCAAAGTGTCCAGTTATGCTGACTTCATCCAGTACAACGTGCCTGATGCCCAGCTGGTGGATGAGGCACACCACTCTGAGGCTTCCGGCCTCCTGGTTCTTCTTCTCTGCCTCACGGCGCTGATCTGAGCCGGAGGGTGGATGTACCATTACCAACACTCACGGACCGTGTGATGTGCAAGTGTTGATCTGTACCAGCGGACCTTCCTTTGAATAATGCCATGTCTGCAGCGGAAAACAAGACTGAATGAAACTTATTTTAATTGTAATCGTGATTCACTGCAGCTTAATGACGTTTATAATGATTTGTGCTTAAAGACAAATTGGTGGTGTGAACTGTGATTCATTAGGGTCAAAGTCCTTTATTTTAAGCTAATCTGATTTTTTTTTTTTTTTTTTTTTTTTTTTCCCCCCCCCCCCCCCCCCCCCCCCCCCCCCCCCCCCCCCCCCCCCCCCCCCCCCCCCCCCCCCCCCCCCCCCCCCCCCCCCCCCCCCCCCCCCCCCCCCCTCAAGGGCCCAATTGGCGACTTTGATGTCTGGTCACTGTTTAAACTCCCAACCTTTTAGATTGATGGGTCGACGCAGATCTACAGAGCAACAACATCTATAAGTCAACATACTGTTGGAGTACAACTACACTGTGATCATTCATTATCTTCCGCTTTATCCTCTATTAGGACGTTTTGGGCGCTGGGCAGATACACACAGGACAGGATGCCAATCTATTGCTGGGCACACACTCACACACACACTATATGGGGCAATTCGGAGAACTCAATTGACTTGATCCATGTTCTTGGACTGTGGGAGGAAACCAGGGAACCCGGAAGAAACCCACACGGACACGGGGAGAAAATGGAAACTCCACCCAGATGGGGATTCTAACCAGGAATTCCCAGCGCTGAGAGGCGAACGTGCCAACCACTAAGCCACCGTGCCGCCCCAATGTGATCATGGTTGGTGAATTTTCAATTGCACACATGTGTTTTTTTGTTTTTCTTTTTGCAAGTCTGCAAGTGGACAAAGTTCTTTTGGAAAACTTTGTGTCCTGCATCCATGTGGATGTCTCTCTGACTCCAGCCACCTCATCACTGTTACAGGACACGTGGCCTCTTTTAACAGGACAATGCTTCTGAAATAATGCTTCTGGTCTGAGGAACGACCAATTTGAGGTGTTGCCTCCAGAGTCCCCAGATCTCAATCTACTCCAGCCTTTGTGACCTTAAGGGATCCAGTGGAGTCCATACCTCAGGAAGTCCTACGTTTGTTATGAACTACAACGATGACCTCAGAGAGAGACTTTGGACAATTTCACGCTCCCTGCTTTGTGTAAACAGTTTGGGGAAGGCCCTTTTCTGTTCCCACACGACTGCGGTGTCCAGATTTGCTCTTGTCATTAGATAACAGCGAGTCGATTCACCAGGAGATCCGTTTAATCCTTCCTCGCTCGTACTTACTACAACGAGTCGAATTCAATGTTCAAATGAATCGTGACTTTTCAAAAAAAAAAAAAACCTACACGGATTTGTAAGTTTTAAACGTATAAACATAATTACTTCGCGTCTGTCCACATTTAAGATGTAAATCTGAAGAGTCGACTGTTTTTTTTTTTTTGGTTAATGTAGAGACATAGAAGAGTTGGTTCGCTTTGGGAATCGACTCCCAGCTATGAACTGTCAGGTTATGAATCGGTTGGTGTAGATGAGCTTTATTTTAAGTGCACCGCGTTAAAACGACGCACAAATTTTTTTAAATAACTCAATAAACTCTCGCGTTTCCGACAACGTTTCGGACAAATAAACGCTAAAAGCAGCATGGCGTCGAGCGGTAAGACCGATTTACTGACGCGTTTTAACCGCAACGCTAACGGCAGACGGGTTAGACGGCCGTGACGTAGGTTCGCTTTGAAGTCCGCCGAAGGGAAAATTCACTATCGTCCGCTTTATTGTCTTTTAAGTAAAAGGCAACACAAATAACGTATCGTTTAGCGCCATTTTGTTCGTGTAGCTGACCGTAAAGCTGTCACACTGACCTACTTTCACCTTATCCACTTTACACAACACACTTTATTCCCATCATGATTGAATAATGTGCTAATTTAACCTCCCGTGTCTCCTCTAGATTATTCTGAGAATTCACAGAGTCCAAGTCATGGTGGGTAAGTAAAGCGTCTGATTATTTAAGCACTTAGAATGTAAAAAAGGTTCATAAGCCCTCAGGAGTTGTATTATGGTCAGAGGCACATCTCGTTGACCGATGGGTCAGTGATGCGGGTGGAGCATCATTCCTGGCTCCTGTGGATCGGACCGCGGAAGAAGTTCTTGCTGGGTCGTGATGGAGAGGCGCTGCTGTCCAGTGCTGAAAGAACCCGAGAATGGACGCCGGAACTGGACCGTGGAGCGATGCCAGAAGGTGAAAGTAATGGACCATGTTCTCCATCATGTGGACGAAGGGGTGTTTGTGCGAGTCACTCGGCGCCAGGATGCATTATGGGGAAGAACACGGGCGACGTCCGGCTGGGGAACCTTGTGGAGGTCACTCTGACTCCACCCACCAAATGAACTGTGACGGACCATGTTCACGCCTCTGTGGAGGTCGTATCCATGGTGGAAGATCTTAAAGTGAAGAAACTACATCCAGTCCATATGAATATGACCCTTGTGACGTAATGCCTTCTACCATCTGCCCTATACGAGTGAACTGGCTTAGCCACCTTCAGTATATCAGAATGGACCCCTAACATCCATCCATTATCTTCCAATTAATCCTCTATTAGGGTCGCGGGGGGGGGGTCCCCAATGCACATCCACGGGAGAACGTTAAGGGGTGCTGGGCAGATACACTCAGGAGAGGGCGCCAATCTATCGCTGGGCACACACTCACTCACTCACACAGACACACTCTATATGGGGCAATTTGGAGAATTCTATTGACCTTGATCCATGTTTTTGGACTGTGGGAGGAAAGCGGAGAACCTGGAGGAAACCCACGCGGACACGGGGGAGAACGTGGATACTCCACCAAGATTGGGATTCGAACCGGGAATCCCCAGCGCCAAGAGGAGAACATGCCAAACCACTAAGCCACCACTAAGCTAACATCCTTTCCAGATGTTAATACCGCTTAAATAGCAATCTGCCGAAGTCAGAGCACCGGCTGGCTCCTAAAGGGAACGAAAAAGGGACACAATGATTGACTTTCTGCATGTAAGGTCCAAAACACACTTATGAATGAGAGGAGTAGTAAATGCCTTTTGCGTCTTTTGCCGCCTTCCCGTCCTCACAATAGCAAATACATTCTCCATGAGCATGAAGTGTGAGAGAATTAAATATGATTTGTGCAGCGGGGACGAATATGGACGCCAGTCTGACCAGGGCTTCAGTCAGCAGGTTTATGGAGGAGGATACAAGAGTGCAGAAGGCAGCAGCTCCAGCTCCTACAACCAAGGAGGCTATGGATCCGTTCAGCCTCAGACAGGTACAACAACAGTTCAACACTCGGCTCCTGATTTGGGCACCCATTACCCATTTTTTTAGGGTCCCTAAAGTGCACCCATTACCCTTTTTTTAGGGTCCCTAAGTGCACTCGCCCCCTCTTCTATTTGGTTCCCTTTCAAGTTTAACTTTCCTGATGTACTTGACCGTGCAGGTGGATACGGATCCTCACCTCCATCGCACGGCTTCGGCCTGTCCAGTCAGTCCTACAGCTACGGCATCAGCAGCCAGCCGGGGCAGGATGGAGGTTACAACCAGCCGCAGTCACCCCTCGCGACTGCTTCTAGGCGAGTCGCATGAAACCTGCCGTCGGGTGTTAATCGAAATGAATGGAGTCTTCTGCTGATTGTTGATTGTGCAGAATCACTTTACACGATCAATATTCTTACAAATAGCTACGGCAGCAGGTCCCAGTCAATGGGCTACGGGCAGCAGCAAGGGGGCGGTGGTTACGGAGGACATGGTGGAGGTTACGGTGGTTGCAGAGGCCAGAGTGGAGAATATGGAGGGAATGAAGGCCAGCGTTCCCCCAGGCATGGCTACAATCAGCCCACCGGTTACTCTCCACCCCAGAGCTTTGAGCAGGGGGCAGGTGGGATTAAAGATACGGTCCAGTGTGACAAACGTTGGTCTAACTACACTATACATTCATTATTTAATTATCTGTAATAAATCGGTATCTGTTTCAGGATTTAACCAGGACACCCTGAACATCAGGGAGCGAGCAGGGGGCTACGGCGGCCTGGATGAACGATACGAGCAGGATGAGCCTGACGTGCGCGGTCAATTTGGTGGAGGTGGTGGGTACGGCGGTCGAGGGGCCGGCGGGTTTGACCGAGGAGGTCATGGGGGACCCCGCGGCAGAGGAGGAAGAGGGTAAGCGCTGTATTATACTGTATTATAAACCTACACCATCATTTAACCTGTCTGTCAGCAGTCAAGTGTATAATGGTCCACAGCTTTTGGTGAAGGTTAGTGACTTTGGCATGGCTGTTGGCGCCAGAATATTGACTACATTGTGGAATTGTAGAACTACAAAGTCCATCTTTGGAGTAAGTGGAACGGAGAATATGGACAATGGGTGGAGTGAAAAGGGTTGATGGTTGATAAGTGAGCGTTGTGCAGGATGCGTATACCTTTAATTGGTTTTGCTTCTCTCTCTCCATCAGAATAAGCGAGCGAGGAGGATTCAGTAAGTAAAAAAATCTTCAGGCTCCTTTCTTTCAATAGAACCCCATTTAAAAAAATTGTTGGAACATTTGTTAAAAAATGCAGGAATAAAGAAACTCCTAATTATATTGATAGAACCAGGGTGGAGGGTTGTGTTCATATGTTTAATCACTTTTATAAGAACTATTATTATATAACGGGTACTTCCGCTCCTTAAATCTGATTGGCTGAGCCGGTTGTCCAGTCAGGATATCATTGACAATAACACGTGATATACAATACATTCTTTTCCTGATGTTTTTTTTTTTTTTTTTTTATAAACTGCGTTCTGTTTTAAGTGTTCACTTAAAAAATGTTAAAAAAAAACGGACTAGATTACGTCGCGGAGGACCAGATTATTTAATTTTTTATTTCAATAAATTTATGAATCAAATCCTTGTTTATTTACTATATTGTGTTTTTAAACCTTTTATAAAAGCAATAAGACACTCGAGGTTGTGTATTATTGCGAATAAATCACGTGGAAGAGATGTAACCGTACCCCGCTATGCGTCGGGACTAATAACACCTGTGATTATTTACAATAATGCCACGCCCCTCTCGTACCTTATTGCTTTATTAACAGCATTCGTTCCGTCTGCAGGACCGCGGGATCATGGACTTGGTGGACTGAGCGGTAGGTGAACCTCTGAACACAGTTTCTGATGTTCTATTGGCTCTTCTCTAAAGCCTTTTTTTTTTTTCTCCACACAGTGCCGGAGCTGGATCACTCCGAGAACAACACCATTTTCGTGCAAGGCCTTGGCGACAACTACACCGTGGATTCCGTCTCGGATTTCTTCAAACAGATCGGCATCATTAAGGTACGGAGCGGAACGCGTAGGCCTGGGTTCTACCGGACACGCCCTGACCTCATCGTCTCCTGACCAAATGGGGACCGAAGACGGGATTCAATAAGCTCAGCAACAGGCTGGTGGTTGTGTCCTACCCCCCCCCCCTCCCCACGCTATTCTTTTGCCACAATAGTTCTGATCTGATCATGTGAAATAGAGTTCAGTGTGATTACAGCACATTGTCCTCCACCTCAGGTCAACAAGAAGACCGGCTTGCCCATGATCAACCTGTACACGGACCGAGAGACGGGGAAGCTGAAGGGTGAAGCGACCGTATCCTTCGATGATCCGCCGTCCGCTAAGGCCGCCATCGACTGGTTTGATGGTACAATTTTTATTTACTTTCCCCCCCCCCCCCCCCCCCCCCCCCCCCCCCCCCCCCCCCCCCCCCCCCCCCCCCCCCCCCCCCCCCCCCCCCCCCCCCCCCCCCCCCCCCCCCCCCCCCAAACTCCACCCAGATGGGGATTCGAACCGGGAATCCCTAGCGCTGAGAGGAGAACATGCTAAACCACTAAGCCACCGTGCCGCCTTTCTTTAACTAATAAACATACAATTTCTATCATACAGCACCAGTCAAATGTTTGGACACGCCCCCTTCCTGCTCCATCCTCTATGTCCTCCACTTACCATATAGATGGAGTTTGTAGTTCTACAATTACTGTAGTCCATCTGTGTTCTGTGTTCTTGTTCGTCCCCTGTTGGTTCTCAGGAGCATCACAGAACAGGTATCATTTGGGTGGTGTATTGTTTATTGTCGGTTCTGCAGTGACACTGCCGGGATAGGACTAAAGCCCACCCAATAACCCCTGCTCTGTGGTGGTACTATTGGGGTTCTGAGCATTAGAACAGAGAACACAGTATGTACTGTAGAACAAACAGATGGACTACAGAATGAGATTGTAGAACTACAAAGTCCATCTCTGTGTAATGTTCCTGAGTGAGTAGCGAGGTTTAAGGGTGTCGTCTTGTTCTTGTCATTAACAGGGAAAGATTTTAACGGCAGCCCCATCAAGGTTTCCTTCGCGACCCGCCGAGCTGAGTTCAGGCGAGGAGGAGGGAGAGGCTCGAGAGGAGGTCGTGGACAAGGAGGTGAATGCATCCGACTCGGCACTTTGAGAAACTTTGAGGCGTAAATTGCATCGGGCGTGGTGGTGTTTAATCCGGGTTCTAATCCTGATCTGGGTGGAGTTTGCATGTCCTTCCCGTGTCTGTGTGGGTTTCCTCCCACAGTACAAAAACATTAAACTGGCTGCTTTTAAATTGCCACTATATAGTTTGTGCATTTCTATGTTTGTGTAAGTGAGTGTGTGCCCAGTGATAGATTGGTGTCCTGTCCTGGGTCTATCTGCCCAGCACCCGAAACGTTCTCTTCTGGATGGACATGGGGAACCCCCCCCCCACAACTCTAGCAAAGTATCAAGTGTAAGATAATGAATGAATAAACAGTATAATCGGCATTTTCCATCCATTAACTTCCGCTTAATCCTCTATTGGGGGGGGGGGTTACTCATGCCCATCCAGGGGAGAACGTTTCAGGCGCTGGGCAGATACACCCAGGACAGGGGGGCAATCTATCACTGGGCACACACTTACTCACACAGACACACTCTATATGGGGCAATTTGGAGCACTCAATTAACTTGATCCATGTTTTTGGACTGTGGGAGGAAACCGGAGAACCCGGAGGAAACCCACGCGGACACAGGGAGGACATGGAAACTCCACCCAGATGGGGATTTGAACCGGAAATCCCTAGTGCTAAGAGGAGAACGTGCTAAACCAATTGGGATTTTCATTTATTTTTTTTGCCAGACTTATTACAGTGGGAAGTTTGCATGTTCTCCCTAGAGCTTCCACAGTTGAATGATATGTATCAGGTGACCTGACAGCACGTGTCCTTTACTCCTCAGGTCCTATGGGCAGAGGAGAATTTGGTGGTGGCAGAGGAGGAGGAGGAGGAGGAAGTTGCGGCGGTTTCCCAGGCAATAACGGAGGCGGTGGAGGAGAGCAAAGGGCAGGAGACTGGAAATGTCCGAACCCGTGAGTGTTTCTGCCCGGTCGGTTTGTCTTTAAGGAGGCATGTGTAGGGTGATGATGTTCCGATCTTCTCCCTGTGGAGGTCGTGTGGGAATCTGAACTTCGCCTGGCGCAACGAGTGCAACCAGTGCAAATCGCCTAAATCTGAGGGCGGTGGAGGAGGACTGCCATCTATGGAAGGTGAAGCGCAACTACACGCTCAGCTCCGCTTCACACAACTTTGGTTTTACAGCAAAATAATTAAAACATTAATAAATACATTTAAAAATTCAAAGTGGGTGAGTGGGTTCTCCTCTCAGCGCTGGGGAGTCCCGTTTCGAATCCCAATCTGGGTGGAGTTTCCATGTTCTCCCCGTGTCCGCGTGGGTTTCCTCCGGGTTCTCCGGTTTCCTCCCACAGTCCAAAAAACATGGACAATTGAGTTCTTCAATTGCCCCATATAGAGTGTGTCTGTGTGAGTGTGTGTCCAGTGCTAGATTGGCATTCTGTCCTGGGTGTATCTGCCCAGCGCCCAAAACGTTTGCCCCTGGCTGGGCATGGGGAACCATCCCCCCCCCCTTGTAAGTCGCTTTGGATACTTGTAAGTCGCTTTGGAAGTGACCCTTAATGAGCCAGCCTACTTAGGCACCCTCCCTTACACCCCATTTCTTTGTTTATTATTGGATGTGTATTATCTCTTTAGTACCATAGGCTTGTATGAGGCAGGTCACTAAGCTGCCACGCCCGACGCGAAAAAACACTCTAAGACGTGAATGTTATGTTCCACGTAGGACAGCGATTTATTTGACATAGTGTACCCGGGCCTGTGCTTTTTCAGGTGGATACGGTGAGGATCGTGACTGTGGACCGGGCGCTTTTGATCACGGCGGGTTCCGTGGGCGCAGGGGGGACCGCGGCGGCTTCAGAGGAGGCAGAGGAGTGGATCGCGGTGGATTCGGCAAAATGGAGTCTCGGTGAGAATCAAATGATTCAGTTATAATACAGTTCCACCTCCTGCCTGTGATTTATTCACAATAATACCACGCCCTTGAGTGTCTTATTACTTTTATAAAACACTTACAAACACTATAATAAAAAACAAAAAAAAACAAGATCCTTAACAATCTGCTCTAGCCTGGATTTTAAAGTGAACACTGATAGCTGAGTAACAAGATTCCTGTTTCTTTAACGATAATGTGCCATCTGGTGGCTAAATCACAGAACACAGTTTATAACAACAACCGCAACAGGGTTTAGTGTTCAATCGCACATCGATTCGAATGTGAAGCGCTCAGACATGTGTGTTATTGTCAATGATGTCACGGCCGGACAAACGGCTCAGCCAATCAGATTTAAGGACCAGAGATGCCGGCTTTATATAAGGCGATAATGCGTCAGCGGTCGATAACGTTTCTTTGTTTTGTGTCATTTTGCTTTTTTAGAGGCGACTACAGACATGATCACAGAGATCGGCCGTATTAACTTCACCCTTCTGCCCTGCTAGGGGCAGAATCCACATTTTCTTGTTAAACAGACCTTTGAATTCTGTACAGATTTAACTTCATCGGTTTGGTTTTATTTTGTAAGATAGAAAAAAATAATGAAAGAGCAGCAGGGATTATAGTCCTGACCTCCGCTCAGTTTTACAGAATTACAGAATGCACCAACGCTGCGCAGCAATGATTCGCAAAGGTTTCGCTTTCTTGAGAATGTTTGTTGATGATGATAAAGCCACCGAAGTGGAACTCAAACATAGTTCCTGATCGTATCGACCTCAGAGGACCATGAGACTCAGAGTTCCTGATCAGATATTTCAGATCAAAGTGTCCACTGCTGATTTTGGTTTGTACTCATCGCTCCTTGTATTATCTTAGTGTCCAGTGATCGTCCCCCAGCACTGAGAGATTCCAGTCACCGTGGTGACATTTCACTGTCATGATGATGTCACCAGGTACATCATCAGAGAAGATCCAGGTCTGAAACAGAAAATAGGTTTTCACTGACACGTTGAACTTCATTTCGTTTATTAAATCAGGTTCCACCAGAAGATTGGGTTCCACCCGCAGATCTTCAGCAGATGATGTGAATCTTCTTGATCTTGCTATCGGTTCCTCGTGTCCTCTCAGATAACGAGAACCGTCTCCCGTCCGGTTCACTGCTCTTATGAAATTCCTGATCAGTTTTCTCGGTTTTCTGTGACGTGGAGGCAGATCGGCTTTTGGTTTATGGGCCACGTTTTTCTGCTCTGAAGTCGAGTGCCGATGAATCAACCAGTTCTTTATAGTGTCATCTGACTCTTATTATGACTCACAAATGAATCATTTAATCAAAACATTATCAGATGTAAAAACTGAGGAGATTTATTATTATTATTATCGGCGGCACGGTGGCTTAGTGGTTTAGCACGTTCGCCTCTCGGCGCTAGGAATTCCCGGTTCGAATCCCCATCTGGGTGGAGTTTCCATGTCCTCCCTGTGTCCACGTGGGTTTCCTCCGGGTTCTCCGGTTTCCTCCCACAGTCCAAAAACATGGATCAAGTCAATTTAATTCTTAAAATTGCCCCATATAGAGTGTGTCTGTGTGTGTGTGTGTGTGTGTGCCCAGCGATGGATTGGCGCCCTGTCCTGGGTGTATCTTCCCAGCGCCTGAGACGTTCTCCCCTGGATGGGCATGGGGAACCCCACTGCGTCCCTAAAGAGGATAAAGCGGAAAATAATGAATGAATTATTATTATCATCAGAATCTTAAGTGTTTAAGAAGCGGAATCTCTGCTCCGTGGAATTACACAAACTCACCCAGCTTAAAAAGCTTGTCTCGTCCCCAGATCCACTTTCGTCCTCCACAACTTTTAAGGGGATTTTTTTTTTTTTACAATAGTGTGTTCAGAGTTCAGGATTAGGTTCTGGTTCCTGGAGGAGAACCCACATCTTTTCGAGATCAGACAGTGAGTCTGTTATTTCCAGCATGTACTGTATTATTTCACTCTTACTTCACCCGGTTACATTTATTTATTCATATTTATTTAGAATAATGTATAATTATGCAAGAAATAAAAATGTTGTTAAACATATTTGTTATGTAAAATGGTTTTATTATTTGGTGTTTACTCTTCAGCACTTCAGCATCATTCTATACAGGACTGCAGCTGATGCTACCTCCACGTACCGGCCAATTCTTTAGGTATATACGTTTTCATCAGCTACATTTACCAACGTGAGTGCACCGTTTAGTTCTACAATGACACATTAAAACATTTAAATTAGCTGTAAGCGGGAGCAGCTTTTTAAGGGACACTTACAGCCAAAATGTAATAGCGTTCAGTGGCGTTGGACGCGTCTGTGTTAATGATCCACCGTCGAGATGGCGACCGATGTCTGTCCACGTCTGGAGAGGTTGTTTTTAGTTGGCGGTGCACCTGGGTTTTCCATCGTCATGATAGCGATATGCTAGAAATGTACCTGAACACACCTCTTTTCAAAATGACCACGCCCATCGGGGGGATATATTCACACGCAGTGTTGCTATTTAACCGACACAAGACGAAGGCAGAAAAATTGACTGTTGGTGGGGTGTAAGTAATGAGAATCACAACGTGCCTTGCGCAGGGCGTAAGATGAGAGCCTTTAAGGATCATTAACACACCACCACCACCGCGATACATGGGTACTACTGCTTTACCGGTTAAATAATCTTTACTAGATTAAAATGAATACATACGTGTAAGTCGGTAACATCAGATACAGCTAATGAGTCCGTGGACAGTTAAACATTGCGTCCAAGTAACATTATACTCTAAATCTATCACTTAAAAGAAGTTAGATTAAATAATAGTAACATATCATTTGAGGTGGCTTAGTGGTTTAGCATGTTCTCCTCTCAGCACTAGAGATTCCCGGTTCAAATCCCAATCTGGGTGGAGTTTCCATGTTCTCCCCGTGTCCGCGTGGGTTTCCTCCGGGTTCTCCGGTTTCCTCCCACAGTCCAAAAAACATGGATCAAGGTCAATTGAGTTCTCCAAATTGCCCCATATAGAGTGTGTGTCCAGCGATAGATTGCCTCCCTGTCCTGGGTGTATCTACCCAGCGCCCGAAACGTTCTCTGATGGATGGGCATGGGGAACCCCCCCCCCCGCGACCCTAATATTCATTCATTCATTCATTCATTATCTCCCGCTTATCCTCTATTAGGGTCGCGGTGGGGTTCCCCATGCCCATCCAGGGGAGGACGTCTCAGGCGCTGGGCAGATAGACCCAGGACAGGGCGCCAATCCATCGCTGGGCACACACTCACTCACACAGACACACTCTAAATTGGGCAATTTTGAGAATTCAATTAACTTGATCCATGTTTTTGGACTGTGGGAGGAAACCGGAGAACCCGGAGGAAACCCACGCAGACACGGGGAGAACATGGAAACTTCACCCAGATGGGGATTCGAACCGGGAATCCCTAGCGCTGAGAGGCGAATGTGCTAACCACTAAGCCACCGTGCCGCCTCCCCTAATATTAATTAAATAAAAAATAATTAATTAATTTATCCAGGGTCGGTCAGGATTAACTTATAATAATTTATTTAAATAAAATGTAAGAAACGCAGTTGCACTCTGTGTGGTTCGTATTTCGCTTCAGGAATACGGTATTTTGCGTTTGTTCGTGCAGTAGCGCCAGTCGGCCACGAGATGGCGACGAAGTCACCACTTAACGTTACACGGCGTATGGGATCCGTTAACAGAACTTGTTGTAGCCGCGGTGCGTCGCCAGATGGCGGTACATACTTATTGAGCCGTCCTGATGTCTGGTGGCGGGAAAAGGCGGGAATGTGTCGCGCCTGGGGGAGCGCGACGGCATGAGAGTTGTGATTGGACGCGAGAGACGTCAATCAAACACCCCGGCGAGCGTGTATTTTATTCTATGATTTATATTCAGTATATTATTTTATTTAATGTTTAAAACTAAACGCGATTTTAAAACGCGATTAAAAAAATAAAATAAAAAAAGAAACTAAACTAAACTCGATCCCACCTCCGAGCGCGTCATGACGAGTTTACTGCCGCCGGTCGCACATTCGCGCCTCACAACGTCATCCGCAGCCAAAAATAAAATATCGATTCGGCGTGAAATGCCACTCGCGACCGAAACACGCGTGGGACACCGTGTGGGGTTCGTTCGTGCGTTAAGGTAATTAATTTGGACTCGTTAATCAGCCGAGCGGCGTCCCCGCCGGCGGCGTGTCGACAAATCCGGCGACCATCAGATTCTGTGACGCTAGAGGGCGCTGTTCCGAGTTTTAAAAGCCCTGAGCCTTCAGTCGATCATTTATTCTGTTTCTAATAAAAGAGCTAGAAATATTCATTCATTCATTATCTTCCGCTTTTCCTCTATTAGGGTCGCGGGGGGGGGGGGTTCCCCATGCCCATCTAGAGGAGAATGTTTCGGGCGCTGGGCAGATAGACCCAGAACAGGACGCCAATCCATCGCTGGGCACACACTCACTCACACAGACACACTCTGTATGGGGCAATTTGATAAATTCAATTGACTTGATCCATGTTTTTGGACTGTGGGAGGAAACCGGAGAACCCGGAGGAGACTCACGCAGACACGGGGAGAACATGGAAACTCCACCCAGATGGGGATTCGAACCGGGAACCCCTAGTGCTGAGAGGAGAACACGCTAAACCACTAAGCCACCGTGCCGCCTTGAGGTAGAAATAAAGTACTTATAATGGTTTAAGGGTGGCACGGTGGCTTAGTGGTTTAGCATGTTCTCCTCTCAGCAATAGAAATTCCCGATTCGAATCCCCATCTGGGTGGAGTTTTCATGTTCTCCCCGTGTCCTCGTGGGTCTCCTCCGGGTTCTCCGGTTTCCTCCCACATTCCAAAAAACATGGATCAAGATCAATCGAGTTCTCCAAATTGCCCAATATAGAGTGTGTATGTGCCCAGAGATAGATTGCCTCCCCCCCCTGTCCTGGGTGTATCTGCCCAGCGCCCGAAACGTTCTGGGCATGGGCATGGGCATGGGGAACCCCACCGCGACCCTAATAGAGGATAAAGCGGAAGATAACAGATGGGTTGAGAACAGCGCCCTCTAGGGTCGCAGACTCCGACGGCGTCCGGATTCGGTGCGGCCGCTGCACTCGGCTCGTGTGGAAAGCGCAGACGCGGGGCGGGCGGGCGGATCTTCGGGGAGACTGATGGCGGACAGGCGAGGCGGACAGGTTGGTGAGCGCCATGGCGGCGCGCTGTTTCACTCCCGGGTTTTGTTTTCTCTTTTACCCCCCGAGGCCCCCGCGGTGCGCTGCGTGCCGGCGGCCGGGCGGGGACGCTGCGGGGACCCCGGGCGGCGGCGGCGTTCGGGCGGCTTCGGGATCGGTTCGCGGAGCCGCGACGTAGGCCCGGAGCTAGCCGAGGAGGCTAACCGCGTTAGCATCTATTATAAACAACCGACAGCGGAGCGCGCGCGGGGGGCAAATAGATAACGCCTTTAATCTGCGTCTCTCGCTCAAACACCGCGACGGGGACGGAGTCCGGGCAGAAAGCCTGTCCTTTATTCTGTTATTGGTGGAACGTTGTTACAGCGCTGTGTCAACATTTACAACAACGATTCCCTCGCGGCTCGGTGTTTAATGGCGAGCCGTTTACATTCGGCTCGTTGAGGATGAAGATGAGGATGAAGATGAGGATGAAGATGAGGATGAGGACGTTCGCACCGTTATCTTTATACACAGTGTGTACAGAGCAGCAGCCAAAAAGTTTGGACACGCCTCCTTTGGGTTCTCCATGTTCGCTGTGATGATGGACTTTGTAGTTCTACAGTTCCACTCTGTAGTCCATCTGTTTGTTCTACAGTACATACTGTGTACTCTGTTCTAATGCTCAGAACCCCAATAGTACCACCACAGAGCAGGGCTTATTGGGTGGGGGCATTAGTCCTATCCCAGCAGTGTCACTGAGGTGGAGAAATGAAACTACACTACTATGAACCGACCATCAACAATCCACCACCCAAATGATACCTGTCCTGTGATGCTCCTGAGAACCAACAGGGGGCGAACAAAAACAACGAACACAGATGGACTACAGTCTATAATTGTAGAACTACAAAGTCCATCTGTATGGTAAGTGGAGGACAAATAGGATGGATGAAGGGGCGTGTCCTAAATTTGGACTGGTACTATAGATGCACTCTGTAGTTCATCTGTGTTTGTTCTACAGTACATACTGTGTACTCTGTTCTAATGCTCAGAACCCCAATAGTACCACCACAGAGCAGGGCTTATTGGGTGGGGGTATTAGTCCTATCCCAGCAGTGTCACTGAGGTGGAGAAATGGAACGGCTCGTCTATGAGCTGACCATAAACAATCCACCACCCAAATGATACCTGTTCTGTGATGCTCCTGAGAACCAACAGGGGGCGAACAACAACACAGAACACAGATGGACTACAGTCTGTAATTGTAGAACTACAAAGTCCATCTGTATGGTAAGTGGAGGTAGAAGGGGGTTTTGTTTAAACTTTTGGCCGGTCCTGTCGGCACAGTCGCTTCTTCGGTGGTCCGTCTGTTTCTCCGCGTAACGCTGATTGTCTTGGACACGGCTTTTTTGGCTTCTCCGTGTTCTCAGTTGAAGATGGACGTTGTAGTTCTACAGTTCCACTTTGTAGTCCATCTGTTTGTGTTCTGCAGGACATACTGTGTACTCTGTTCTAATGCTCAGAACCCCAATCCACCACCCAAATGATACCTGCTCTGTGATGCTCCTGAAGACCAACAGGGGACTAACAGCAACACAGAACACAGATGGACTACAGTCTGTCATTATAAAACTACAAAGTCCATATATGGTAGAAGGTGGAGGGGGAAGGGGGGGGGTTGTGTTTAACCTTTTGGCCGGTACTGTAAGCCACATGCACTCACAGCTCTTTGTAGTTCTACGGTTATCTTCTGTAGTCCGTCTGTTTCTCTGCATAACTCTGATTGTCTTGTTTTTTTAATAGTTGGGACCCCCACAAGGTGGCTATGTTTTGGGTGGTGGATGTTTCTCAGCACTGCAGAGACGAGGTTGCGATGGTGTTCGTGTGTGTGTGTTATGTGGTATGAGAAAGTTAGAGACATCAGGTGATCTATTAATCTCTCTGCGCTCTATAGTAAATCTGTTTATTGTGTATATAATACTAGAGACGACACCTGCACCACCACGTCGTCCCCTGTACGTATAATCTACTTGGTCGATGAAGCTGATTCTGATCACGTCAGAGCGCCGCCTGACTCTGAAACGGGACGGCACGGTGTCGGTGTGTCGCATATGACGCCCAAAAGGCACCCTACGAATCACGTCGTCGCGGTCGCAGAGTCACTCCGACACCCGAAATCAAGTTGAGAGGTGCGCGGTTGGACGGCTCGCTTAATATCGATACAGTAAAGCCCCTTTGAGGCTTCGTGGCGGGTGCAGAGAGTACGTAAACCTCCACGGGGTCCTTAAAATGATGACCAATGTCATGGCTTTCAAAGGACCAGCACTTTATGTATGGGTATGTATGTTTATATATAGGTGGATAGCTACCGAAGCCGTATCGTCGGTCGTGCGGTCCGTCGCTCTGCTGCTCCTCATGAGTTCAGATCTGGATTTTAACGAACCGTTCGTGGTTTCGGATTTTTTATTTTTTTTAATCAGACCCCTGGGTCTCGCTTCATCTCGGAGCTGATTAACAGCAGCGTGGGAAGCTCGTCTACTCGCCGGATTGATTTCCTTTCGTTATTATTATTTAATTTTTAGCTCAAGCGGCACAGTGGCTCAGTGGTTTAGCATGTTCTCCTCTCAGCGCTAGGGATTCCCGGGTCGAATCACCATCTGGTTGGAGTTTCCATGTCCTCCCAGTGTCCGGGTGGGTGTCCTCCGGGTTCTCCGGTTTCCTCCCACAGTCCAAAAACAAGGATCAAGTCAAGTAAGTTCTCCAAATTGCCCCATATAGAGTGTGTCTGTGTGAGTGAGTGTGTGTCCAGCAATAGATCTAGATCTGGGCGTCCTGTCCTGGGTCTATCTGCCCAGCGCCCGAAACGTTCTCCCCTGGATGGGCATGGGGACCCCCCCCCCCCGCAACCCTAATAGAGGATAAAGCAAGAGATAATGAATGTATAGGATATGGGCGGCACGGTGGCTTAGTGGTTTAGCATGTTCTCCTCTCAGCACTAGGGATTCCCGGTTCGAATCCCCATGTGGGTGGAGTTTCCATGTTTTCCCCGTGTCCGCGTGGGTTTCCTCCGGGTTTTCCAGTTTCCTCCCACAGTCCAAAAAACATGGATCAAGGTCAATTGAATTCTCCAAATTGCCCCATATAGAGTGTGTTTGTGTGAATGAGTGTGTGCCCAGCGATAGATCGGCGTCCCGTCCTGGGTGTACCTGCCCAGCGCCCGAAACATTCTCCCCCCCGCGCAACCCTAATAGTGGATGAAGCGGATGGATGGATGTATACTATATGTACGATGTGTACCCAAAAAGTTCATGTTCTGTATTGACGCTGATCGGCCACCTTATTACCGCCACGTCTCTGTTTCTACACGTATTGTCTGTGATATCAGTTTGATCAGACTTACCATAAAGATGGACTTTGTAGTTCGACGATTACAGATTGTGTGTGTGTTTTTTTTTTTTATAACTGTATGGTGTAATTGCCATGACCAGGAAATATTCAGGTGGTTGTCGATTCTCAGCATTTCTGTAACTTTAAGGTGGTGGTGTGTTGTGCTGGTTGGTTTTTAATCTGTTCTTCTGTACTTCGATTAAGCTTGTGGTTACGCTTGACGCGTGAGGCTTTTCGTTCGTTATATTCATTCATTCATTCATTCATTCATTCATGGTTGTAATTGGACAACCCATGTCCAAACGTCCAGGCTGCTCGGGAAGCATGAATCCCCTGACCCTCGGTCCTCACAAGGTTTTCCTCCTTTTAAACAAGAATAATAATAAAAAAAGTCACCATCGCCTCTCAGCACTAGGGATTCCCGTTTTGAATCCCCATCTGGGTGGAGATTCCATGTTCTCCCCGTGTCCGCGTGGGTTTCCTCCGGGTTCTCCGGTTTCCTCCCACAGTCCAAAAACATGGATCAAGTCAATTGAGTTCTCCAAATTGCCCCATATATAGTGTGTCTGTGTGAGTGTGTGCCCAGCGATAGATTGGCATTCTGTCCTGGGTGTATCTGCCCAGCGCCCGAAACGTTCTCCCCTGGATGGGCATGGGGAACCCCCCCCCCCTCCGCAACCCTAATAGAGGAAGATAATAAATTTAAAAAAAGTCACCAAGTGCCAATTTCCATTCAGCATTCCATTATGCTAATAGATTTATAAGGATCTCAACGTGATGATTAAGGTCAGAACCCTGGGTCAGCTGTGATGCAGCACCCCTGGAACAGTGAGGTTGAGGGGCCCCACAATTATATCAGAATGGTAATTATAGCAGACCTCGTCTCACGACCCCAACGTGGTTAAATGTTAATTCAGTAGTCAGGGTGTTGGGTTATCAATCTGATGGTTGGGGGTTCAAATCCCAGGTCCACTGAAGTTACCAGTGTGGGTCCTTGATTTGGACCCTTAACCCTCATTGCTGCAGGGATGTTGTTATGAACCCTGTGCTCAGCGTGTAAGTCGCTTTGGATAAAAGCGTCCAATAAATGACCAAATGTAAATGTAATGTATATCCAAGGTGACCGGCAGGTATGTAGACCAACCTGACGGGATCAGAACAAAGGGGCAACCGTGATACAGCTGCTACCCTGTAGCCATGAGGGTTAAAGGCCCTGCTTGGGAGCGCACATTGTTAACAACAGACAGGTGCAACACTCTAACCACCGAGTAACCCCTTTCTCAAATTTAACCTACCTCTCAACGCCCGCTGTGTATTTGGACCTTCTAACGTTCTCGTCTAACGACTTTTTCCTAAATTGTAGTCTCTTGTTGACACCTGACGCCGTCATAATGTTGAGAAGGGGCGTGGTAGCTCAGTGATCAGGGCGTTGGGCTGTCAATCTGAAGGTTGGGGGTTCAAATCCCAGGTCCACTGAAGTTACCAATGTGGGTCCTTGAGCAAGACCCTTAACCCTCATTGCTGCAGGGATGTTGTGATGAACCCTGTGCTCAGCGTTTAAGTCGCTTTGGATAAAAGCGTCCAATAAATGACCAAAATGTAAATGTAATGTTGAGATCCTTCAGGTTTAGGGTGCGAACAGAACTCTTTTGGATCTTTTTTACCCGTTAAAAAGACTTAAGACACATTTCTTTAGCTACTTAAACCCAATTTGTTTCTGTATTTTGCTGTTTTTCCCTGATAACGGGCTCAACGTGCTTATCTGCTCACGTCAAAGTGTATGTACACTATCAAAAAACACCTCGTACGCATGACATGGGCATGTCTTACATCATAAAGGACATAACTAATTATTTATAATTAGTTATAAACTTATTATTAAACTACTTATTTTTTGAAATTGCTTACTTCACCACACCATTAAAAATCTGAGCGCTGAACTGTTTTTACTTAATGCAGATAAAATAAAAGCTCACAGTTCATGTGTGAACTACTGCCTGTGTTTTATACAGAATCCACTGTCCAGCAGGGGGCGTACCTCACTAAACCTCTGTCCTCTTAAGGTTTCTTGCCAAAAAACCAACATCTCCAGGGAGTTTCACGTCCTGCGGTCACGCCGGCGGTTCAGATCTTAAACACTAAGATGCTGCTTCAATGATGTCCTATTGTAAAAAGCGCTATAATAATAAATAAACTTAAACTAATGGGCGGGGCCATGCGAGGTGGAGAAGGAGGTGAAATGCACAACGTGGGCATTTGGCTTCATTAAAGTTAAAGTAGTTAGTGTCACAATGTGCGTCTATGTAAGCGTCTCAATATCCTGTATGTAAAATGTCACTATTATATCTGTATGATATAGTTATTATATTCCATCCATCCATCATCTTCCGCTTAATCCTCTATTAGGGTCGTGGGGGGGGGGTTCCCCATGCCCATCCAGGGAAGAACGTTTCGGGCGCTGGGCAGATACACCCAGGAGAGGGTGCCAATCCATCGCTGGGCGCACACTCACCCACACACACACACACACACACACACACTCTATATGGGGCAATTTGGAGAACTCAATTGACTTGATCCATGTTTTTGGACTGTGGGAGGAAACCGGAGAACCCGGAGGAAACCCACGGGGACACGGGGAGAACATGGAAACTCCACCCAGATTGGGATTCGAACTGGGAATCCCTAGTGCTCAGAGGAGAACATGTTATTCACTAAGCCACCGTGCCGCCCTAGGGGCAATTTAGAGCAGCCAATTCACTCACTAACATGCGCTCACACACTCTATATGGGGCAATTTGGAGAACTCAATTGACTTGATCCATGTTTTTGGACTGTGGGAGGAAACCGGAGAACCCGGAGGAAACCCACGCGGACACGGGAAACTCCACCCTGATGGGGATTCGAACTGGGAATCCCCAGCGCTGAGAGGAGAACATGCCAACCACAAACCCACCGTGCCTCCCTTATAGTTGTATATTATATTTTACATATCAATATCGTATTTCTATCTTATTTTCTTTTTAAATGTAACTTTAATAGAACGGGGTCAACGGGGTCCATGAGCCATCATTTCGTTTCTGTCTCATGTACCACATGCCATACAAATGATAATCGAACTTTTAATCGCCCACCTGAATCTAATATAACATCACATCTTTAGCAGTATTTATTTATATATATATATATATTTTTTTTTTTTTTTGTCATTGTCGTGTGTGTTGCTGAACTAAAATCCGAACGCCGGTCTTGTTTTCAGTGATAGCATGGATCCGGACAGTGGGGTGGACACTCAGCGAACTCTCAGTCTGCAATGGAAGAGCTACAAGCTGGTACAGGACCCAGCCATCCGCAGGGTCACGCAGAAGATCTACAGATACGACGGGATTCACTTCAGCGTGCCGGTACGTCGTTGTTACCCCCCCCTGAAACGCCGCTTTAGGTTTTAAAACACGCTGGACCACTAAAAGAAAAGATGACTGGGATTTCCTCCCCGAAAAAAAAGTCACGACTCGGTCAATTACAAAGAAAACATCCGAGCGTCTTGTTTATTATGCGGACACGTCTGCGGCTGCGATGCGCGTCTGCGTCGAGGCCGCCGTGAGAGAAGCAGAGTGACGTGTCTGTGAAATTGCTTTCTTGCAGGACTCCGGGTTTCCCCCTGTCGGGGAGTTACGTGACCCCCGCCCTCGCAGGATCTGGTCCAGATACACAGAGCTCGTGCTCCCGCTACCCAAATTTAAGGTGCGTCTTGCTGGGATTGGTCTTTTTAATTCATGTAGCTGCCGACACGGCGTGTTGCCTAGCAACGGGTCAAACAACGCCGCCGGATGGGAGTTTGCACTAAAGTATAGCGAGGTTCTGTGTGGTGAGCGCATACATTATATAGGGGCAATTTCCATCCATCCATTCATTCATTATCTTCCACTTTATCCTCTATTAGAGTCGCCGGGGGGGGGGGGGGTTCCCCGTGCCCATCCAGGGGAGAACGTTTCGGGTGCTGGGCAGATACACCCAGGACAGGGCGCCAATCCATCGCTGGGATCACACTCACTCACACAGACACACTCTATATGGGGCAATTTGGAGAATTCAACTGGAAACCGGAGAACCCGGAGGAAACCCACGCAGACACTTTCCGTGTACCCCCGTGGTCTCCGGGTTTCCCCCACAGCCGAAAAATATGGATTCACGGTGAATTGGCTGTTCTAAATTGCCCCTATGCGGCACAGTGGCTTAGTGGTTTAGCATGTTCTCCTCTCAGCGCTAGGGAGTCCCGATTCGAATCTCCATCTGGGAGGAGTTTCCATGTCCTCCCCATGGGTTTCCTCCGGGTTCTCCGGTTTCCTCCCACAATCCAAAAACATGGATCAAGGTCATTTTAATTTTCCAAATTGCCCCATATAGAGTGTTTGTGAGTGTGTGTCCAGTGATAGATTGCCCCCCTCTCCTGGGTGTATCTGCCCAGCACCCGAAACGTTCCCCCCTTCCCCCGCGACCCTCATAGAGGACAAAGCAGAAGGTAATGAATGAGTGAATATTTTGTTGTAGTTAGTTGTACTTGCACTAATAAACAGGTAATCAGGGTTAATTAATCATGTGATTCCGCTCCAGTTGAATTATGGGATGGCACATTGTAATATAAGATACGGAGTGTTTGGACTTTGGGTTTTGGGCGGCGTGTAAATTGGGGATCACGGTCTGAGGCGTGTACGAGCCGCCAACGATCGTATAAATTGGGTAATTGAGTTCTCCAAATTGCCCCATAGTGTGTGTGTGAGTGATCCTGTTCCACCTCGAGGTGCCGCCTCATTTTCGAAGTGGTCCGTCTCGCGCTGACCCCGCCGCTGTTGGTCTTGTTGCCCCCACCCCCACCCCACAGCTGGATGATTACTACGTGGGTCCCATTCCGCTGAAGGAGGTGACCTTCGCCCGCCTCAACGACAACATCAAGGAGCCCTTCCTGCTGGAGATGTGCGCCAAATTCGGCGAGGTGGAGGAGATGGAGATCCTGTTCCACCCCAAGACCCGCAAGCACCTGGGCCTGGCGCGCGTCCTCTTCACCAGCACCAGGGGCGCCAAAGACACCGTCAAGCACCTGCACAACACCTCCATCATGGGCAACATCGTCCACGTCCAGTTGGACATCAAAGGTAGGGAACGCCATGATGTTGATGCCCCCCCCCTCCCTCCGCCGGTTCCTCCGTGAGACCCGTCTTCACGTCCCCGCCCCTTTTTCAGGTCAGCAACGGACGAAGTATTACGACCTGATCGTTGGCGGCTCGTACACGCCTCAGACCGTGCCAACGGGGGGCAAAGCCCTCAGCGAGAAGTTTCAGCCTCCCCTCCCAGCTCAGCCTGACACAGTGAGTACAGATTACATAATTCAACATGTTGGGATTAGGACACGCCCCCAGCCCCCTGCTCTTCACTCTGTAGTCCATCTGTTTGTGTTCTTCAGTACATACTGTGTTCTCTGTTCTAATGCTCAGAACCCCAATAGTACCACCACAGAGCAGGGGTTATTGGGTGGGGGCGTTAGTCCTATCCCGGCAGAGTCACTGAGGTGGAGAAATGAAACTACAGTCAACCCCCCCACCACCTCATCAGTGTCACTGCAGAACTGACCAAAAACAATCCACCACCCAAATGATACCCGTTCTGTGATGCTCCTGAGAACCAACACAGAACGGAGAACCTTGTGTGCGTAACGTGGGACAGTCACTCATCCACCCATCCACACCCACTCACTCACACACACACTATGGGGCAATTTGGAGAACTCAATTACCCTTTATCCATGTTTTTTGAACTGAGGGAGCAAACCCACGTGGACACGGGGAGAACATGGAAACTCCACCCAGATGGGGATTCGAACCGGGAATCCCTAGTGCTGAGAGGAGAACATGCCAAAGCACTAAGCCAGCGTGCCATGCCCCCCCCAGTCCCTCATACAGTATGTATTTAATGAAATAACGTCGACGCTGCTGTTTTTCTCTTCAGTCCTCAGACATCAGGCGAAAGCTCTCCACAGATCAGATCCCCGTCGAACCCGGGTACGGGGAGCAGCGCCTGGACACCCCCCCGTCCTCCCTCGGCGGACCCTACACCCCCGGCTCGTCGTGCTCCTCGCAGGGAGGCAGCACTCCCTATTCGTCACGCTCCGGGACGCCCTTCTCCCAGGATTCGGGGTACTCTGGGGGCAGGTGGGTGCCGTCGTGTGAATAAAGATGGACGTTGTAGTTCTACAGTTCCACTCTGTAGTCCATCTGTTTGTTCTACAGTACATACTGTGTACTCTGTTCTAATGCTCAGAACCCCAATAGTACCACCACAGAGCAGGGGTTATTGGGTGGGGGCATTAGTCCTATCCCGGCAGTGTCACTGAGGTGGAGAAATGAAACTACAATGAAACCCCCCCCCCCTCACCACATCAGTGTCACTGCAGAACTGACCATAAACAATCCACCACCCAAATGATACCTGTTCTGTGATGCTCCTGAGAACCAACAGGGGGCGAACAACAACAAAGAACACAGATGGACTACAGTCTGTAATTGTAGAACTACAAAGTCCATCTATATGAAAAGTGGAGGACATGGACCACGAAGGGGGCGTGGCCTAATGTCTTATAATAATAAACTTCCATCCATCCATTATCTTCTGCTTTATCCTTGATTAGGGTCGCGAGGGGGGGGGGGGGGTTCCCCCATGCCCATCCGGGGGAGAACGTTTTGGGCGCTGGGCAGATAGACCCAGGACAGGGGGGCAATCCATCACTGGGCACACACTTCCTCACACAGACACACTCTATATGGGGCAATTTGGAGAACTCAATTGACTTGATCCATGTTTTTTGGACTGTGGGAGGAAACCGGAGAACCCGGAGGAACCCCACGGGGAGAACATGGAAACTCCACTCAGATCGGTATTCGAACCGGGAATCCTCAGCGGCGAGAGGAGAACATGCTAATTCGCTGTTTTCTCTTTTTCAGACCTGCGGGGTACACGGGGGGTCCCGCCAGTAGCAGTTTCCCTCCCCAGGACCTGCTGCCCTCCTCGTCCTGCTCCTCCTCCGCCGTGTCCTCGTCGTCGGGCTTCAAGCTTCCACGCTATTACGACGAACCCCTCGGCGTGTCCGCCCAGGACCCCTCCGCCTACCAGCGGGGTCGGCCGAACTTTCCCCCCCCCCAGACCTTCCCTCCGTTTCACAGCGCGGGCGCCCCGGGGATGAGCGCCCCCCCGCCTCCGCACGCGCCCCCATCGGGCTCCATGTACGAGTCCCCACCGGTGCCCGAGCGAGACCGGGACCGCGGGCCCCGAGAGCGGGAGCGGGAGTCCGGCCGCTACGGGACGTCCCGGCGCTCGTCGTACCACCACCCGCCGGACGTCAACTCCTCCTCTTCCTCCAAATCCACGTACCACTCCCACCACCGGGAGGAGCGTGATGGCAGGCCATACCGCCGGGACAGCTCGGGGTCCAGGGATCACGGCAGGCACCGGAACCACCACCACTCCCACAACCACCACGGCCGCCGGCGGGACAGCCGGGACCGGGAGCGGGACGGGGACTTCGCCAACAGCACGGACCCGCGCTACCGAGGCCACGCCAACTCCAGCCACCGGGCATCCAACAGTCAGTCTCCGCCGCCGGCGCCCTATGGGGGGTACAACCCCCCGAAAGAGCCGGCCAGTCAGGACACGCCGTCCTCCTCCCGCCTCGACCCGTCCCCGGCCTTCAGACCGGGCGAACGAGCGAGTTCGGGCAGGGACGGCGACTACCGCGCCCTGTCGCACCACACCCCCCTACAGCCTCCTCCCCCGCCGCCTCCGCTCCCCCCGGCGTCGGTGATCGCGGCGGCCGTCGCCGAGACGCTCAGCTCCCTCGATTTCGGGCAGGACAGCCCCGCCCGCGAGGAGCAGTGGACCAAACCCAAGCGGCGCCCCACCACGCCGCCGGCGCCGCCGCGCACCCCGCCGCCCTCGTCGCCGCCCCAGGCCTCTGTCCCGTCCTCGTCCACGTCGCCGTCCTCCACCTCCCTGCCCCACCACCTCCCTTCCTCGACGGCGTCCCTGGCCTCGCCGCACGCCCAGCGGGGGGACTCGTCCCCGGAGCCGGACTCCACCAATGAGAGTCTGCCGTTCCTCCACCACTCCAGCAGCCTGGACTCGCGCATCGAGATGCTGCTGAAGGACCAGAAGTCCAAGTTCTCCTTCCTGGCGTCGGACGACGAAGACGAGGAGCAGAAGCAGGACGGCAGGCACGAGCACAGCCGGGCCGGTCCCAGGAAGCAGAGGGAGGAGGCCGCCGGCAGGGAGGGGGGCAAGCACGGCCGAGAGGGGCGGAGGAGCCGGGGGCGCAAAGGAGGCGCGAGCGACGGAGGGAAGAACCCCACGCCGTCGCCCCCCGCCGTCGCCCCGCCGTCAGACTCCACGCCGGGTCCGCAGGGTCCGCCGCAGACCGAGCACCCGGCCGCCGAGACGCCCAAAATCACCGGCTCTCATACTCCACCCACCTACAACGGCGAGGGGCATGTGAGTATGAGTGTTCTAAAGAATCTGATCTGGGTTCAGCCGACTCAGATCGTCGTTTTGACGGTCAGTTCTTGAATCGCGACCTCAGACCGTCCCGGTTCAGGTTTTGGGGTTTTTAGGGAATGAGGAATGGAATGCACCCCGATGTGTGATGTCATAACGTCAGAGCCAATCGATTAGGAGCTTAACATTCTGCTTAGTGATCTGTGATCTGCTGCTATTATTATTATTATTATTATTATTATTGTTATTATTATTATTATTATTATTATTATTAGTGATCTGTGATCTGCTGCTATTATTATTATTATTATTATTATTATTATTGTTATTATTATTATTATTATTATTATTATTATTAGTGATGTGTGATCTGCTGCTATTATTATTATTATTATTATTGTTATTATTATTATTATTAGTGATGTGTGATCTGCTGTTATTATTATTATTATTATTATTAGTGATCTGTGATCTGCTGCTGTTATTATTATTATTATTATTATTATTATTATTATTTGTGATCTGCTGCTGTTATTATTATTATTATTATTATTATTATTATTAGTGATCTGTGATCTGCTGCTATTATTATTATTATTATTATTATTAGTGATCTGTGATCTGCTGCTGTTATTATTATTAGTGATCTGTGATCTGCTGCTATTATTATTATTATTATTATTATTATTATTATTATTATTATTAGTGATGTGCGATCTGCTGCTATTATTATTATTATTATTATTAGTGATCTGCGATCTGCTGCTTTTATTAGTATTAGTAGTAATATTAGTATTGCTATTATTGATGCTGCTATCAAATTCAAATTATAATTTATTTTATTGCTATTGCTCCTTTTATGTGATAGTTGTACTGTTACAACCTGCTGCTGCTTTTGCTATTAATACCACTGCTGCTGTTAGTGCTATTATTACTGCTGCTACTTATAATACTACTTCCTTTACTGTTCCTACTAATTTTGCTATTGGTACTTCTGCCG
>JAFMOD010000052.1:1077808-1082808 GCA_019802435.1 Corydoras maculifer
AAACACAGATACATACACACATATATATATATATATATATATATATATATATACACACACACACACACATATACATACATACACACACATATATATATATACACTATATATATACACACACTCACACACACAGCATTCCAATCTTCACGTCCTTTATCCGTTCTCGTTCCATCGCAGACGAAGCCCTCAGCGCGGACAGCAACGACGAGAGCGTCTCCTCTTCATCCGAAAGCTCCTCGTCCTCGTCTTCGTCTGCCTCGTCCTCCTCCTCGGAAGACGACGAGGACGACGAGGACCTGGAGCGACCGGAGGAGAGCGAGGGCTTGGACACGATGGACGAGTCCACCATGGACGGCCTGGCTGGGGATGCCGAGAAGGAGAAGTATGGAACCCGCGAGAGTCGCCGCCGATTCGGTTCCAACCAAGTGCCCGTTCGGCGTCTAACCCGTTTCGATTCGTTCGCAGGGAGAAGGCGAGTGTCAATCAAGCTGCTGTCCCGCCTCCTGACGAGGTCAAACCGGGTGAGTCCCCGTTTTCGGGTCGTCGTGGGGACGAAACCGCTTGTGACGCCACGCTGACTGTGATGTATCTTCTTTTTGGAATAGAAGACAGACGGGCGGAGCCTGTACCCGAGGGCCCTCGTCCCTCGTCCCCACCCTGTCCCCGCCCTTCCTCGCCCATCCTGCCTCCATTAAAGAAGCGCCGCAAGACGGTGTCCTTTTCCACGGAGGACAGCGAGACCAAGACCTCCGTCCTGCCCCCTGCTGGGCCTCTGTCTCCCACCTCCACCCCTGCCGCGTCTCCGTCTCTCCTCCTGTCCCCCGTGAAGTCCCAACCTCCCGACCAGCTCATTTCGTTTTCTCCGGGGGCCACGCCCACCGGCGAGACGCCATCCACGCCCTCCAAGCCCCTCCCGATGCTGTGCCCCTTCGCCTCGCGCCCGGACAAGACCAGCCTCCCGACGGCCTCGCCGTCCGACGTCCTCACCATCCCTCCCCCCGTGCGCTCCATCCGGACGGAGGAACCCAAGAAGAGTCCCCAGCATCACCCTGCCAAGTCTCCTTCCCGGCGGGCGGGCGGCAAAGAATCCCCGTGTCCCGCTCCTCCCACCATGGTCTGCCTCACGGTCCAGAACCTCCCGCTGGACCACGCCTCGCTGGTCCGCGTGGCCTACGAGGAGGCCCCACCCGCCTCGCCCCTCCACAAAGCCCGTCCCCGCGGCCGGGCTCGGACCTCCAGCCAGTCGTCGCTCACCTCCCAGGCCCTGCTGGAGGAGGATGAGGACGAGGAGGAGGTCAGGGTGAGGCAGCTGGGCGCGGCGGAGTCGTCGGACCTCTCCGTGCTGGCACACGTGGCCGCGGAGATGGACGAGGACGGGGACTCGGAGGAGACGGAGACGTCGGACGAGGCCGAGGAGCACAACCAGGAGTCGTGGCTCCGGCGGCTCCTTCCCGAGGGCATGTTCGTCCTGCAGGAGCACAACTACTCCCGCTCCCCCGCCCTCCTGGCGCCCGCCGCCGTCCCGGCCGCTCAGCGGAGGACCAAGTCCGACGGCGCCGTCCTGCTGCCCACGGAGTTCAACCAGCACTGCGTCCAGGAGGCGCCGGAGGAGGTCATCGGGGACGTGGCCGAGCAGGCCGCCGCCGGTCCTCTGTCCGGGATGGGGCTGGTGGGCGAAGCCGGAGAAGCCGCGGAAATCCAGGGCTTCGGCCCCACCGCCAAAAGGAAAGGCCCGTTCAGGAGGGAGGACGAGGAGGTGGAGAAGACGAAGAGCAAGAAGAGGAACCGGAGGGACAAGGAGAACGTCGAGGTGCAGAAGAAACGGAAAGAGGAGTACGCCCGGGGTCAGAGGAAAGGGAAGCTGGAGGTACGGCGACCGGCAGACCGGAGCACATTCAGCACCACACCACTATTTTTATGAGTGATTACAGTAGTTGCAGCAACTGTGGGCTATGAGAGATTATTGTAGTCTGGCAACTCAGGGATTATATTAAGAGTTATATATATTAAAAGCAACTATATATAAGATTATAGTTGGGGCAATTGGGGTTTAAGCGTTTTATTTTGTTTTTTTTGGAGGGGGGGGGGATTTGGGATTATGATAGTTGGGGCAATTGTTCTCTTTGGGTTTATGATAGCTGGGGCAGTTCTATTTGGGATTATGATAGTAGGGACAATTGTTCTCTGTGGGATTATGATAGTTGGGGCAATTGTTCATCGTGGGATTATGATAGCTGGGGCAATTGTTCGTCGTGGAATTATGATAGTCTGGGCAATTGTTCGTCGTGGGATTATGATAGTTGGGGCAATTGTTCTATGTGGGATTATGATAGTTGGGGCAAATGTTCGTCATGGGATTATGGTAGTTGAGGCAATCGTTCTCTGAGGGATTATAATAGTTGGGGCAATTGTTCTTAGTAGGATTATGATATAAATTGCAAATTAAACTTTAGGGGTAATTGCAGTAGTTGTGCCACCCAACAGTGGTGATCTCGGTCATTAACGCTGCTGTTCTTTTGGTCGTGTCTCCGCCCCCAGGACCTGGAGGAGGACGTGGACGTGGAGCAGTTAGAGATGTCCAGCTCCAGCTCGGATTCGGGCGACTCCGACTTCGGGGCGGAGGACTACATCAGGTTTGTGAAGGAGGAGGTGAGGAAGAGTGAGCGCCTGTTCCTGCAGGAGGCGGGCATGACGCCGTCCACCCTGAGAAGACCCGGCCAAGCGAAGGTGCTGTCCCCGCTTCCGGTCCCCTCCTACAAGCAGCGCAGCGAGTTCGAGCAGATGACGATCCTGTACGACATCTGGAACTCGGGCCTGGACCAGGAGGACATGAAGCTGCTGAGGGTCACCTACGACAAGCTGCTGCAGGACGACCACAACACCGACTGGCTGAACGACACGCACTGGGTCATGCATACCAATATCCTTTACTGCAGGACAACTCGTCTGGTGCCAACAATCAGGCCAACCATCCATCCCTTATCTTCCACTTTATCCTCTATTAGGGTCGCAGGGGGAGGGGGGTTCCCCATGCCCTTCCAGGGGAGAACGTCTCGGGCGCTGGGCAGAGACACCCAGGACAGGGGGGCAATCTATCACTGGACACACTCACTTACACAGATACACTCTATATGGGGCAATTTGGGGCAGACACACTCTATATGGGCCAATTGACTTTGATCCATGTGTTTTGGGCTTTGGGAAGTAAACCGGAGGAAACCCATGCGGACATGGGGAGAACATGGAAACTCCACCCAGATTGGGATTCGAACCGGGAATCCATAGAGCTGAGGGGAGAACATGCTAAACCACTAAGCCACTGTGCCACCCACAATCAGGCCCTGGTATCCGTATAAAATGTTCCGTATAAAATACTCTGTGGAGTTTGGTTAGAATAAAATGAGTTAATTGGTTAGAATAAAATTAGTTAATTGGTTAATTGGTTAGAATAAAATTAGTTAATTGGTTAGAATAAAATAAATTAAAATTTTTTTTAATTTGAGCGGTTTTGGCCCTTGACCCCCCGGCCGCACTCACCAACATCCCAAACCCGAGGCGTAAGAAAAAGGCGGTGGACAGTCAGCTGAGGGAGCACCTGACCGGCTGCGCCCGCAGTGAGGGTTACTACGCCATCAGCCGCAAAGAGAAGGACGTGTACCTGGACGTGGAGGTGCCGGAGGCTCGGTCGGACGCCCTGGATTACGACACCGCGGTGCGTTGACCCCCCCGCCCCCCTGTTTTAAGCGCCGAATCTTGGTTCTAATGCTGCGTCTCTTCTCTCAGGGTTCGAACCGCCTGCTGGCCGAGCGGCGCTCCGAGCAGCGGCGCCTCCTCAGCGCGATCGGCAGCGAGGCGGTCAGGGACTCCGACCTGCTGAAGCTCAACCAGCTCAAGGTTTGTTCTTGCTGTTCGAAATCAAAACGTTGCCAGGTTAGCTATAATTACCCATTGCCACCATGACTGTAATCCCTCATAGACTGTGGTTGCCCCATCCACTCATTAGGATTAGGTTGCTTCAACTGCTGTAATACCTAATAAGCAAAGGTTGCCTCAACCGCTGTGAACCCTCATAAGCAAAGGTTGCACCAACTGCTGTAACATCACCTCATAAGCAAAGGTTGCCTCAACCGCTGTAACCCCTCATAAGCAAAGGTTGCCTCAACCGATGTAACCCCTCATAAGCAAAGGTTGCCTCAACCGCTGTAACATCTCTCTATATGTAAGGGTTGCCCCAACCGCTGTAACCCCTCGTAGACAAGTGTTGCCTCAACCGCTGTAACCCCTCGTAAGAAAAGGTTGCCTCAACCGCTGTAACCCCTCATAAGCAAAGGTTGCCTTAACCGCTTTAATACCTAATAAGCAAAGGTTGCCTCAACCGCTGTAACCCCTCGTAAGCAAAGGTTGCCTCAACTGCTTTAATACCTAATAAGCAAGGGCTTTCCCAATCACTGTAACCCCTCATAAGCAAAGGGCTGCCTCAAACGTTGGAATCCCTCATAAACCCTGTTTGTTTTGCCTCCGTGGTCGAACCCTTCGTGCCCGTTTGCCCGTCGGGGCGTCGAGTCGTGATGATGTCACGTGCTCTGTATTCTTTGTTGAAGTGTGACATCACGTTGGCACCGGGTTTATTTCCAGTTACCTCAGAATTGGCTCGCCTTCTTTTCTTCCCGCTTCCTTTAAAAATCCCCCGTGACAAAAGCGTCAGTCAAACGTGTTCCAACAACGTACAAGGCAACCCGCCCGCCGCCGCTTCCCTAAAAACAGACAGTCACATGACCTACAACCGTCCTTAGACATAAATAACCAACCAACTTCTCTAAAGTATGTCTCTCTCATGAGCCGACGCTGCGTCTCATCCAGCATCGGTGCCTGACCTCGCCCAGGCCCCGGGGCCCCCGCCGTGAGATCGCTGTGGAGGGCGAGGGCTGTGACAGCTGCGGGGTCAGGAGAAATAGTTCGGATTTCAGAGACTCATTTTAAACGTGTTACTCTTGACCTGA
>JAFMOD010000052.1:1087808-1091704 GCA_019802435.1 Corydoras maculifer
GAAGGCGTGGCATTGTTGTAAATAAATCAGATATTCCCGATGCATACAGTTCCACCTCTTTCCCGTGATTTATTCACAATAATACACAACCTCGAGAGTCTTGTTGCTTTTATAAAACGCTTACAAACAAAGCGTAAGGTTTACAAATGCGTTTGTTAAAAACAAAATTGTCAATCGTCTGATCTCCTGCGATGCAATCCAGTCAGGACTTTAAAGTGAACCCCGACTGACCCAGAGGAAAAGGTTTCCGGTTCCTCTAACCATCAAATACTGCCATCTAGTGCCCAAATTACAGCATTGGGAAAGTAATGTGTCGTATATCACGCACCGATACGAATGTGAGGCGCTAAGAGGGGTGCGTTATTGTTCACGATGTCACGGCCGGACGAAACGACCCGTTTTGTAACGAGGGCCAAGGGCCTCGCTCAAGGGCCCACGATGCCAGCTGTGATATGTCGAGGGTTTAAACCGCCAATCATCGGCTCCGTATCCCAACACCGTACCCCGCCGAGCACCATCGGAATGTTGACATTAAGGTTCCGAACTATTTTCCGTTCCTCCTCCGCCTCCGACCCACCCCCTCCTCCACCCTCCGCCGCTTTCTCGTCTAGTTCCACCTGCTAATCCGGTGTTCCCTATAGGCTTCCTGTTTACCAGGAAATGACACGCCGTGCTTAATTATTATTTCTTTGTGCAGGGACCTTTTGAGGAATTCCGGAATTGCATCCTGTTTTTTTTTTTTTTTTTTTTTTTTTTTTTTTTTTTTTTTTTTTTTTTTTTTTTTTTTTTTTTTTTTTTTTTTTTTGTGTTGACATTTCCAATGAAAGGTTTTCAACATTCCTGATCTGTGTGAAGAGCGTTACGTAAGAGGTCCTTAAAATAGATGACGGAGAACCTGCAAATTTACCATCCACTGGCTCGGGGGTCGCGGTCAGTGACGTGACCGTGAAACATAACGCAGTTTCTTTTTTTATTATTATTGCCACCAGCCGTTAATGTTGATTTAGACGTAAGCCACATCGTTGAAATAGCAGTCCGCACGAGTCAGAGCGCCACTTGGCTTTTAAAGGCAGCGGCGAGTGACGCGCTGATTGGTTGAGGGCACGTTCTACAGTTCCACTCTGTAGTCCATCTGTTTGTTCTACAGTACATACTGTGTTCTCTGTTCTAATGCTCAGAACCCCAATAGTACCACCACAGAGCAGGGGTTATTGGGTGGGGGCATTAGTCCTATCCCAGCAGTGTCACTCAATCCACCACCCAAATGATGCCTGTTCTGTGATGCTCCTGAGAACCAACAGGGGACTAACAACAACAACAAAGAACACAGATGGACTACAGTCTGTAATTGTAGAACTACAAAGTCCATCTATATGATAAGTGGAGCAAATAGAGGATGGGGTGTGAACTAAATCGTTATTTTATAATAAAAATAAATAAATAAAAAATAAATAATAATGATAAATTCAGGTTTTTAATGCAGGTAGGTTCACAGTGCTGAACTTTCGATTCTGTTCTTTATTTTTTCAGGATGTTAAACAGATCAGTGTTCTTACTGGAAGTAAAATAAAATAAATGTAAAAAAAGGAAAAAGGTGCCGCACTTTCGTTTTGGCTTCTCGTTAAAGACAGAATGGAGATTTGATTTTCAGATGTGTACAGATGTGTCAGGCTGCGATTCTTTTTATTGGGGGTTCAGTGGTTTCTCGTTCATAGTGGTTCCTCTTTACCTGAAATACTTTTTTTTTTTTTGGAGAGGAGTGTTTTTATTTTTTTTGTTTTGCTCTGATTGTTCCGATCCTTTATTTCCCCGTCATTGCAGCTGATCGGGGTTTAAAGATAAAATCAGTGTTTAAAAGATCGAGATGACGACCCCACTGGTGTGTGTGTGTGTGTGTGTGTGTGTGTGTGTCCAACCACATATCACTGTGTGTTTAATTTTAACCAGTATATAATTAGCAGTCAGGTATGAGCGGGCGTGGCATTATTCTGAATAAATCCCATAAAGAGGTGTCGTGTTGTAAGGTCCGACGTGTAGTGGAGTACAGTTACACCTCTGTCCCGTGATTTATTCACAATAATACACAACCTCGAGTGTCCTGTTGCTTTTATAAAAACACTATAATAATTAATTTTTTTTAAAAAGCAAAATTTGATTTATTACTGAATTGTTTATTGAAAGCATTAAAATCATTAATAGTCTGCTCTTCAACGATGTAATCTGGTCTGTTTTTTAAAGTGAACGCTGATCACTGAGTAACAGGTTTCCAGTTTCTTAATCATTCAAATACAGGCACCTAGTGGCCAAATTTCAGAACTCAGTAAAAAACAGTAAAACGGGTTTAGTGCTAATCGGGAACCGGTCCACTGTTTATATTGACCTGTATTTTATGATTTAAAATAATGTATTGCATATCACGAATGTGAAGCACTGAGAGGTGTGTTATAGTTAATGATGTCACAGCTGGACGAACGGCTCAGCCAATCTGATTTAAGGATATGTAATGCGATCTGTGGTACGCTCGACAGAGGGGCGGCAAAAAATAAAACTTTAACACATTTTTTTTTTAAATCGATTCTTGGGCATTTTGAATCGATTTGGAATCGTCAGGACTACGAATCGCGATTCTTTGAAGAATCGATGTTCTTTTTTTCGGCACCCCTATCGACACGGTGGCTTAGTGGTTTAGCATGTTCTCCTCTCAGTACTAGGGATTCCCGGTTCGAATCCCCATCTGGGTGGAGTTTCCATGTTCTCCCCGTGTCCGCGTGGGTTTCCTCCGGGTTCTCCGGTTTCCTCCCACAGTCCAAAAACATGGATTAAGTCAATTGAATTCTCCAAATTGCCCCATATGGAGTGTGTGTGTAAGAGTGAGTGTGTGAGTGAGTGAGTGTGTGCCCAACGATAGATTGGTGTCCTGTCCTGGGTCTATCTGCCCAGCGTCCTGGATGGGCATGGGCAACCCCTCCCCCCAACCTCAATATAGAATAAAGCAGAAGATAATATATATATATAATTGATTGTATTAATATTTCTCTCTCTCTCTCTCTCTCTCCTCCCAGCCGAACTGCTACGCCAAGGTGATCACTATCGAGTCTCAGAAGAAGATCGTCATCTACTCCAAGCAGCCCATCGCCGTGAACGAGGAGATCACGTACGACTACAAGTTCCCCATCGAAGAGAACAAGATCCCCTGTTTGTGCGGAACGGAGAACTGCAGAGGAACCCTCAACTGAGCGAGAGCCTCCATCAGTCCAGGTCCAACCCTCACTGGAGTATCACTTTCGGGGGGGGGGGCTTGTGGACCATGTGGCGTTCAGATACGACAGGAGAACGTGCGGGGTGTGGTGCTCCACCCACGGGCAGATGTCCCACGGGGCACCTGATATCACACGCCGGAGGAGGTTCCGTCTCCACACAGCCCGGCCCCACCCATTTCTCCCACCGACATCCGAAGAAAGGGGAGAGAGAGCCCCTCGGTCTCGGGTTCGAACCGTCGTCATCATTTCAAAGGCATCCTCCCAATTTCATCGTTCGTTTTCCAATAGTGTCGCTCCATAGTTGATGTTTTTTTCTTTTTTAATTGGCCGTTTGACTCGTACAGTCATTTAACCCCCCCCCCCCCAAACCTCCACCCCCGTGATAAAGCGGAGGCCTGGTGCAGCTGATAGATGGTCCTGACATCATCGTTCGTTTCGTACTTTCACGACTGGCCGCTACCGAAGTCGTTCCGGTGAACCACCATCTCCACCACCGTCCCCACCACCTCTCGTTAGCAGCCTTAAGGCAGGGTTCTCCATCAGCGTTTTTGTTTCTTTTTTTTTTTTTTTTACCTTAATCACTTGTTAGCAGCATAAAAGCATCTTTATGGTGTCATTAACCCCCCCCCCCCCCCC
>JAFMOD010000052.1:1127778-1141253 GCA_019802435.1 Corydoras maculifer
GTGTTTATACGGAATGTTTCGCACGTTGCTCTGAGAACGTCTTCGGCCAAATCGTTTTCATTTATCTTTCCACACTGAATTCCATGCCGGGGGCTTTCCGAGTGACCCGGGAGCACAGCTGTGCAGAACCCTGCGGAACATCTGTCCACGGCGGTCTCATGGGACGTTCTGACTTCATACGTTCTCTTAACGTTGGGCTTTCACGATGTTGGTGTGTATCCCGGGGCCTCTGTTTCATCAGCGCCGTCGCCGGCGGGATCGGTATTCACGCTCGTCGTTCCCGTTTGGTCTTTACAGATTTATCGCAATATAACTTTCATTTTTATATCGTTAATGACACTCGACGTCGATCCTATTTATTTCAGACGGTTAATTTTGTATTTATTGTGCAATACAGACCATAATAATCTATTAAACCTGCAATAAGTACAACTCTCAGCGTCTGCCGCTTATTATAACACATTTGCAGATAATGACTTGAGGACACACACGGTGGCTTAGGGGTTGGCATGTTCTCCTCTCGGCGCTAGGGATTCCCGGGTCGCATCCCCATCTGGGTGGAGTTCTCATGTCCGCCTGGGTTTCCTCCGGGTTCTCCAGTTTCCTCCCACAGTCCAAAAAACATGGATCAAGGTCAATTGAGTTCTTCAAATTGCCCCATATAGAGAGTGTGTCTGTGTGAGTGAGCGAGAGATTGGCGTCCTGTCCTGGGTGTATCTGCCGAGCGCCCGAAACGTTCCCCCCAGGATGGGCATGGGGAACCCACCCCCCTCCCCCCGAACCCTAATATAGAGGATAAAGCGGGAGATGATGGATGGATGGACTTGAGGACACGCCCCCTTTTGCACTTCATGTTCTCAGTTCCAGACTCTGTCCTCTAATAGTCAGAACCCCAACAGCACCACTACAGAGCTGGGCTTATTGGGGTGGTGGATGATTCGCTGTACTGCAGTGAATGTTGGAGTTTGAACCCTGTGCATTGTGCCACATGCACCTCGTTGCTGCACCTCTCAGCTGTGGAATCGGAGGCGGGGGGGGGGGGTCCTCTGTTGCTGCACAGTTCGCTCTCTGCACATGGTTTGGGATCAGCCGGCAGGTTCAGCAGTGTATTTGCATTAATTCGGAGTGTCGGTGCTTCGAGGGGAAACGCCCGGCTCACCGAAGGAGTCAGACTCGTTGAAGCTGACGGGCTACAACAGAAAGTACAGGAGGTGCCAACAACACTGTTTATGTTTGTTATTAACAAACAGTCTATTAAAATTAAAAGCTTTGGTGTAATTAAGGACGAGGGTTCAGCGGTTACAAATCCAATCACATCCACAGGGTGTGGAGGGTTCCCTCTTTATGAGGGCCTAACCACTTGCCACTAAATGAAAATGTGTGTGTGTGTGTGTGTGTGTGCATGTATATTTGTGTGCATGTTAGTGTGTGTGTGTGTGTGTGTGTGAGAGAGAGAGAGAGCGAGAGAGAGAGAGAGCAAGAGTGTGTGTGTGTGTGCGCATGCTGGTGTATTTGTGTGATTGTGAGTGTGTGTGTGTGTTTGTGTGTGCGTGTGCGATGCTGGTGTATTTGTGTACATGTGTGTATGCATGGGCCTGCATGCATGCATATTTGTGTGTGTGTGTGTGTGTGTGTGTGTGCGCGCATGCTAGTGTATTTGTGTGTTTGTGTGTATGCGTGTGTGTGTGCATGGGCCTGTATGTGTGCATGTTAGTTTGTGTGTGTGTGTGTGTGCTTTCGTGCATGCCAAATAACACATGATTCATCAGGGCGGCACGGTGGCTTAGTGGTTTAGCATGTTCTCCTCTCAGCGCTAGGGATTCCCGGTTCGAATCCCCATCTGGGTGGAGTTTCCATGTCCTCCCCGTGTCCGCGTGGGTTTCCTCCGGGTTCTCCGGTTTCCTCCCACAGTCCAAAAACATGGATCAAGTCAATTGAGTTCTCAAATTGCCCCATATAGAGTGTGTGTGTGTGTGTGTGTGTGAGTGTGTGCCCAGTGATAGATTGGCATCCTGTCCTGGCTGTATCTTCCCAGCGCCTAGGATGTTGTCCCCTGGATGGTCATGGGAACCCCCCCCCCTCCCCGGCGACCCTAATAGAGGATGAAGCGGGAGATAATGAATGAATGGACATGAGTTATCGATTACACTGGAGATCTGGGAAACCTAGCAACACAAATGTCACCAAAACAGTTGCTATGAAACTCGTTTACGTGGCTGTTTACATTCTTCTTAAAGCAGGTGACAAGCAATTTGGCGTGTCGACATCCGAATGAGCCGTGTTCCTGCTGTTCCACATTTTTTAATGTATCAGACGTTCTACTGTCCCAAATACAAACCTTTCACCTCACCCTTTTTTTTTTATGCAAATATTAAAGCAATAAGACTCAAGAGGGCGTGGCATTCGGCTGAATACATCACTTTAAAGATGTGTTATCAGTCCAGACGCAGAGGGGAGAACAATTACACTGCGAGCCCCTGATTTATTCACAATAATACACGACCTCGAGCGTCTTATTGCTTTTATTAAACACTTATACAGAACACACTATAATAAAAAAACAGGGTTTATTTTACTAATGTTTATTTAAAACCCAATTATTAATAATCTGATGTTCCGTGATGTAATATAGTACGGTTTTAAAAGTGAGCATTGTTTGCTGAGTAACAGGATACCGGTTTAGTGCTCATTGGAAATCGGCTCACGGTTTATATTAATCTGTAAATAAATTTGCATTTATGGTACATTCTTTAGGGGCGGCACAGCGGCTTAGTGGTTGAGCATGTTCTCCTCTCAGCGCTGGGGATTCCCGGTTCGAATCCCAATTTCCATGTTCTCCCCGCATCCACGTTGGGTTTCCTCTGGGTTCTCCGGTTTGCTCCCACAGTCCAAAAAACATGGATCAAGGCCAATTGAGTTCTCCAAATTGCCCCATATAGAGTGTGTGTGAGTGTGTGCCCAGTGATAATTTGCCCCCCCCTGTCCTGGGTGTATCTGCCCAGAGGCTGAAACGTTCTCCCCCCCCCCCCCAGGATAAAGCGGAAGATAATGAATGAATGGGTTGATTATTTAAAATAATATAATTGTATATCGCGCATTGATACGAATGTGAAGCGGTCAGCGACAGAGGACTACTTTATGGATGTATGTTTTGTTCCTTCGTCGTGATCACGTGAAGCGATGTCGCCAGCTCATTGGAGAATCGAGGCATGACGTGTAAAAGCGGCTCTTTTGAAGTTGTGTTGGTTTCTCGACGCTGTATTTTGTTTTTGTTTTAATCTCTTTGCGCTGGGATTCATAAACTCACAGTTTATTGTGGATTAACAGATTAACCTCCTCCATCCTGAGGACGGCTGGTGAGTTCAAAGGGTTTAAAGTGGAGACCGCCGAGTCTCTCCAACACGCCTCGGTTGGTTCGCTCACGCTCTCATTCTGTCTGCTTTACTGCCCATGAGCGATTAAAACACTTTACCTGTATATAACCTTTATATAACCTTTATATAACCTTTATATAACCTGCATATAACCTGCATATAACCTGCATATAACCTGCATATAACCTGTATATAACCTTTATATAACCTGCATATAACCTGCATATAACCTGCATATAACCTGCATATAACCTGTATATAACCTTTATATAACCTGCATATAACCTGCATATAACCTGCATATAACCTGCATATAACCTGCATATAACCTGTATATAACCTTTATATAACCTTTATATAACCTGCATATAACCTGCATATAACCTGCATATAACCTGCACATAACCTGAATATAACCTGTATATAGGCGGCACAGTGGCTTAGTGGTTTAGCATGTTCTCTCAGTGCTAGGGATTCCCGGTTCGAATCCCCATCTGGGCGGAGTTTCCTTGTCCTCCCCGTTTCCGCGTGGGTTACCTCCGGGTTCTCCGGTTTCCTCCCACAGTCCAAAGGTCAATTGAGTTCTCCAAATTGCCCCATATAGAGTGTGTCTGTGTGTGGCGCCCTGTCCTGGGTGTATCTGCCCAGCGCCCGAAACGTTCTTCCTTGGATGGGCGTGGGGAACCCCCCCCCCAATAGAGGATGAAGCGGGAGATAATGAATGAATGAATGAATGAATGAATGACAACCTGCATATAACCTGTTCCAGTTCGTTCACGCTGAGACGGTTTGGCATGTTTTTTATCTAAAGCCGGAGCTCGTTCCGTAACGGACAGATGGTCAGATTTGGTCTTCTAGATCTAGTTCTAGCTTTCATCATGTGATCGTATCGTCCGAACAGAATGTCCCACACCGTCCACGCTTGTTGGTAAACGTGCTCCGGCTGGACTGTAATCTGGGCAACATCTTCATGGTCCACACATGGAGGGGCGTCCCTCATCGGCTCGTGCCATTGGGCTTCCAAATTCTGGAATTCCGAAACCCAAGGGCCACAAGGGGTCTTTACAATCTGCTGGACATGAGATCCAGCAGCCCACAGATCTCACCCCCCCCTCCCTTCCCCGTCAAAGCGTACATTATGAGGAGGACGGCCGTGCGGGGCAATCTGTTCGTACCGAATTAATTGCTGAATGTGCAGTTTACCAATCTCTAGTTAAAAAATAATTAACCTGTAATTATTTACACACAGCGGCACGGTGGCTTAGTGGTTTAGCATGTTCTCCTCTCAGCGCTAGGGATTCCCGGTTCGAATCCCAATCTGGGTGGAGTTTCCATGTTCTCCCCCGTGTCCGTGTGGGTTTCCTCCGGGTTCTCCGGTTTCCTTCCACAGTCCAAAAACATGGGTCAAGGTCAATTGAGTTCTCCAAATTGCCCCATATAGAGTGTGTGTGTGAGAGTGAGTGTGTGTCCAGCGATGGATTGGCACCCTGTCCTGGGTGTATCTGCCCAGCGCCCAAAATGCCCAAAATTCAGGTTCTGAGCTCATTATTTTTAATTAATGTCTCAGCGGTTGCTGGGGCCTATCCCAACCCTCTTGGGCAAGTTAGGGCAAGACTCTGGGCGGGTGGCCAGCCAGACGAGAAACAGACGTATACGGTCACATACGGTTGATCCTGTTCGGCATACGGTAAGGAATCAGGAACTCTTGGAGAAAACGGGGAGAACATGCAAATTCCATACACAGCACTGCTCCGCCTGGGACTTGAATCCAGCAACTTCGAGGCGGGGGGGTGGGGGGGGGGCGTTACGGTGGTCGAGCGGTCAGCATGTACCCCTCTCAACGCTGGGGATCCAACCTTCCATGTTCTTCATGTCTTTGCATGGGTTTTTCCACGTTCTCCAGTTTTCTCCCGCAGTCCAAAAAAATGTTGATTTAAGGTGAATTGGCTGCTCTGAATTGCCCCTATGTAGTGTGTGTGGGTGTGAGTAAGTGAGTGTGTGCCCAGCGATGGATTGGTCCACTGTCCTGGGTGTATCTGCCCAGCGCCTGGGCATGGAGAACCTCCCTCCATGACTCTAGTAGAGGATCAAGCAGAAGATCTCAAGATTGGATCCTTCACATGACGTCTTCAATTATATAAGTTTATATAACCTCTGGCACGGCGGCACGGTGGCTTAGTGGTTTTGCATGTTCTCCTCTCAGCGCTAGGGATTCCTGGTTCGAATCCCCATCTGGATGGAGTTTCCATGTTCTCCCCGTGTCTGCGTGGGTTTCCTCCGGGTTCTCTGTTTTTTTCCCACAGTCCAAAAACATGGATCAAGGTTAATTGAGTTCTCCAAATTGCCCCATATAGAGTGTGTGTGTAAGTAAGTGTGTGTCCAGCGATAGATTGGCGCCCTGTCCTGGATGTATCTGCCCAGCGCCCGAGACGTTCTCCCCTGGATGGGCATGGGGGGACCCCCCCCCCCCCCCCCCCCCTGAACCTAGTAGAGGATAAAGTGGAAGATAATGGATGGAATGGATTCTATTCGAGGTGCGTCATGGTGTTTAAGTGGTTTGGCATGTTCTCCTCTCAGCGCTGAGGATTCCCGGTTCGAATCCCCATCTGGGCGGAGTTTACATGTCCTCCCCGTTTCCGCGTGGGTTTCCTCCGGGTTCTCCGGTTTTCTCCCACAGTCCAAAAACATGGATCAAGGGCAATTGAATTCTCTAAATTGCCCCATATAGAGTGTGTCTGTGTGAGTGAGTGTGTGTCCAGTGATAGATTGGCGTCCTGTCCTGGATGTATCTGCCCAGCGCCCGAAACGTTCTCCCTTAGATGGGCATGGGGAAACCCCCCCCCCCCAACCCTAACTTCTGTGTCAGTGGAAAAAAAATCCTAAATAAAATATTTATTTCGTAATAAACTTTGTCAGAAATAATCTCTGAACCGTCCACATATTTTCAGAAATGGATGGAACACATTCCAATAACGTTGCAAACCCCGTTTCCAAAGCCGCGGGTTGCAGTTTTCCAAACATTGCTGACTTATTAGTCATTTTTGGGACCCGTGTTGCGTGTTGTCCGAGCGGAGTGGACGGTCTTGGAGCAGCCCGATGATCAGGACATTCTGTTGCACTGTGCAGAGACTGCAGCTTCGTGTCTATCGCATTGCGGAACCTCAAATCCACATTTATTGCTATGAATCACTCGGCATCCACATTCCCGCCCAGAGTCGGCATGCCAGCCTCCCCACCACAATCATCCCGGGGAATGGTTTTGTTGCTAGGCGTCCTGTCTGTTTCTGTTTACGACGGTATGGACGTACGTCCCAGAGCGGAAAAGTTCTGCAGTCGGGCCGCAGAGCCGTGACGGGAATACCTCACAAACAGAACGTTTCATAGTCCTGCGGTTCTGCGTCTGCGCATCATTGGAACGGTCAGGCCGATAACTGAGTACATGTTAATCTAATCAGCTGGCACATCGGACTTGGTTTCTATAGCGACACTGGAGCGGCGCCTCCACCGTGTGGGTCACCCAAGGGACCAGCGTGAATTTAAATGCACAGTGGCGCTGGGGATCCCGGTTCGAATCCCAATCTGGGTGAGGTTTCCATGTCCATGTCCTCCCCCGTGTCTGCGTGGGCTTCCTCAGGGTTCTCCGGATTTCTCCCACAGTCCAAAAAAGCCCCATCAGAATTGCCCCTACATAGTGTGTGTGTGTGAGTGAGTGAGTGTGAACCCAATGGTGGATGGGCAACCCGTCCTGGGTGTATCTGCCCAGCATACAAAACGCCGCTCTCCCACAGATGGAAAAAACAATGCCCCCCCCCCACCCCCACCATAGTCCTCTATTAGGGGGGGGGGTGTTCCCCATGCCCATCCAGGGGATAACGTCTCGGGCACTGGGCAGATACACCCAGGACAGGGGAGGGCAATCTATCGCTGGACAATCACTCGCTCACACAGACACACTCTATATAGGGCAATATGAGAACTCAATTGACCTTGATCCATGTTTTTGGACTGTGGGAGGAAACCGGAGAACCCGGAGGAAACCCACGCGGACACAGGGAGAACGTGGAGACTCCACCCAGATGGGGATTCGAACCGGGAATCCCTAGAGCTGAGAGGAGAACATGCTAAACCACTAATCCACCGTGCGGCCCTTTAGTGGAAGGCGATGGGTATAATGTAAAGACCTGCGTCGGTCGTTCTGCCTCAGCGTGTTCTGTGGAATGTTTTGACGGAACGAAGCAAAGCGAAAGCATCCGATGTATTTTCGGTATTCCATGTGACGTTCCGGGTCACGCGAGACGTGTTTACAAACCTGCAGCACAGCGAGGTCAGACAAAAGGATGTGGTTCTGTTTAAATCTGATTTACAGCCACATTCAGGAAAACAAAAAGGGGCCCAAGGTCCACACCATTCGAGACAAAAGTACGGATGGAATATTTAGCTTCCAGCTCTGCGTCTGCTGGGTGTGGTGGCGGTGGTGGTGCACTGGTGGTGGTGGTGCACTGGTGGTGGTGGTGCACAGGTGGTGCACAGTGGAGTAACCCAGTGCCCCACAGCAAGAGGCTCATGTGGTTTGAGAACTCTATTCGTCACAGATGGTTAAAATAATTGTAATCACGCTCGGTCTCCATTCAGAGGGCTTTTCACTGAAATGAATCGTTGTGCGGCGGCACGGTGGCTTAGTGGTTTAGCATGTTCTCCTCTCAGCTCTAGGGATTCCCGGTTCGAATCCCCATCTGGGTGAAGTTTCCACGTTCTCCACGTGTCTGCGTGGGTTTCCTCCGGGTTCTCCGGTTTCCTCCCGCAGTCCAAAAACATGGATCAAATCAATTGAGTTCTCCAAATTGCCCCATATAGAGTGTGTCTGTGTGAGTGAGTAGGTGTCCTGGGCGTATCTGCCCAGCGCCCGAAATGTTCTCCCCTGAATGGGCATGGGGGATGGATGGATGAATCGGTGTGCTGAAGTCCATCCATCCACCCATTATCTTCTGCTTTATCCTCTGTTGGGTTCGCGGGGGGGGGGGGGGGGTTCCCACGGGGAGAACGTTTCGGGCGCTGGGCAGATACACCCAGGACAGGACGCCTAACTATCGCTGGGCATGTGCTAAAGTCCTACACTGTTAATATATAATGTTAGAGAGTTACCGCGGTCACTTTGGCATGTTCTCTCAGGGTTTGGGTTTAAAGCTGCTTTGAGATGATGTAATATTCTAAAAAAAAATCTCTATTTAAATAAATGAAGGGGCACGGTGGCTTAGTGGTTTAGCATGTTCTCCTCTCAGCTCTAGGGATTCCTGGTTCGAATCCCCATCTGGGTGGAGTTTCCACGTTCTCCCCGTGTCTGCGTGGGTTTCCTCTGGGTTCTCCGCTTTCCTCCCACAGTCCAAAAACATGGATCAAGTCAATTGAGTTCTGGGTGGAGTTTCCACGTTCTCCCCGTGTCTGCGTGGGTTTCCTCTGGGTTCTCCGGTTTCCTCCCACAGTCCAAAAACATGGATCAAGTCAATTGAGTTCTCCAAATTGCCCCATATAGTGTGTGTCTGTGTGAGTGAGAGGGTGTCCTGGGTGTATCTGCCCAGCACCCGAAACATTCTCCCCTGGATGGGCATGGGGGAACACCCCCCCCCCCCCGCGACCCTACTAGAGGATAAAGTAGAAGCTAATGGATGGATGAATCGTTGTGCTGAAGTCCTGCACTGTTAATATATATTTTTCGGGTCCGGTCCTCACAAGGCTTCTTTTTCAAAAAACCACCATCAGCAGAGAGTTAGCGCGGTCACTTTGGCCTGTTCTCTCAGCGTTTGGGATTAAAGCTGCTTTGAGATGATGTGATATTCTTTAAAAAACTAGAAACGTGTTGGGTGTTTTCTTTCCTTCACCCAAAGTCCAAAAAAAGGCTCATAGATGAACTTGTGACGTTACCTCTGAAGGCGCAGGACTGGAAATTGGATGACCGTCTCAACATTTCTATGAACCACGAAGGAAACGATTCTCGTGTTCGCAGCAGTTACATAAGAATCCAGCTGTGGTGGAAGAAGGGAACCCCGTCTTAGCTTTCGTACGACAGGAGTTCCCTCCCCTGTTATGGTTACCATCATAATATTGGTTCTGAGTCACTAAGAAACCGAATCTAGACAAACCCCAGAGCCACACGGTTATAAACACACGGGTTCATGCTGGAACTGAGCGCGGTGAAGTTGTGGAGTGACGCGTCATGATTAATGGGGTGAAGCACCGGAGAGGGTGGGTGCCACTGTGGGGTTGTGGGTTCAATCGTAAAACAGAATCTGAAAGGTAATCATCTAATCTCATCTCATTATCCTCCGCCTAATCCTCCACTAGGGTCACAAGGGGGTGGGACTGGCAGGGTTCCCCCATGCCCATCCAGGGGAGAATGTTTCAGGCGCTGGGCAGACACACACACACACACAAACACACAAGCCTTTAGCATTAGACTGAAATCAGGCCGATAACTGAGTACATAGGGCGGCACGGTGCCTTAGTGGTTTAGCATGTTCTCCTCTCAGTGCTAGGGATTCCCGGTTCGAATCCCCATCTGGGAGGAGTTTCCATGTCCTCCCTGTGTCCGCGTGAGTTTCCTCCGGGTTCTCCGGTTTTCTCCCACAGTCCAAAAACATGGATCAAGGTCAATTGAGTTCTCAAAATTGCCCCATATAGAGTGTGTGTGTGTGTTTACTTTTAGTGTGCTCAATAAATGTTTATCCTGTTCGGCCCACGACCTAAAGTCTGCTTTGAGTTTTGGCCCCTGGTGCAATTGAGTTTGCCTCCCCTGGGTTGTTTTAGTCCAATTACACTACCTCTGCTACAGAACACACAAAAAGGACCCACTTTAACAGAGTCACACGGTGTGCTGTCTTGTGATGCTCTAATGAGAGGTAAACTAATTATTATGGTCACATGAACCGTAATCAATCGGACTCGAGTACATTCAGGAAAAATAAAACTGACATTGATTAAAAAAAAAAAAAACAAAAAAAAAAAACGTGATAAAACGAATTAATAAAACTAATAACATTAATAAAAACCTGGGCGGCATGGTGGCTTAGTGGTTTAGCATGTTCTCCTCTCAGCACTAGGGATTCCCGGTTCGAATCCCCATCTGGGTGGAGTTTCCATGTTCTCCCCCGTGTCCGTGTGGGTTTCCTCCAGGTTCTCCGGTTTCCTCCCACAGTCCAAAAACATGGGTCAAGGTCAATTGAGTTCTCCAAATTGCCCCATATGGAGTGTGTGTGTGAGAGTGAGTGTGTGTCCAGCGATAGATTGGCACCCTGTCCTGGGTGTATCTACCCAGCGCCTGAAACGTTCTCCCCTGGATGGGCATGGGGAACCACCCCCCCCCCCCGCGACCCTAATAGAGGATAAAGCGGAAGATAATGAATGAATGAACTGAGTAAATGTTAATCTAATCAGCTGTCATATCGAACTTGGTTTCTATAGCGACGCTGGAGCGGTGTCTCCACGGCGACCGCGCCGAGGATTACATGTGGGTCACCCAAGAGACCAGCGTGAATTTAAATGCACAGTGGCGTAGTGGTCAGCACGTCCGTTTTTGTTTCCATGGTCCCCCCGTGTCCGCGTGGGTTTCCTCCGGGTTCTGCGGTTTCCTCCCACAGTCCAAAAAGCCCCATCGCAATTGCCCCTACATAGTCTGTGTGTGCGTGAGTGAGTGAATGAGTGTGAACCAAACGGTGGATGGGCAACCTGCCCTGGGTGTATCTGCCCAGCATCCAGCTCCCACTGATGGAAACCAATGACCCCCCACCCCCCACAATAGTAGAGGACTGAGTGGAAGGCGATGGGTATAATGTAAAGACCTGCGTCGGTCGTTCTGCCTCAGCGTGTTCTGTGGACTGTTTTGACGGAACGAAGCAAAGCGAAAGCATCCGATGTATTTTCGGTATTCCATGTGACGCTCCGGGTCACGCGAGACGTGTTTACAAACCTGCAGCACAACGAGGTCAGACAAAAGGATGTGGTTCTGTTTAAATCTGATTTACAGCCACATTCAGGAAAACAAAAAGGAGCCCAAGGTCCACACCTTTCGAGACAAAAGTACGGATGGAATATTTAGCTTCCAGCTCTGCGTCTGCTGGGTGTGGTGGCGGTGGTGGTGCACTGAAATCAGTCGCCTTATTGAAAAGACTTAAAAAAGGGGTGTGGTAGCTCAGTGGTTAGGGTGTATGGTTATCAAGCTGAAGGTTGGGGGTTCAAATCCCACTGAAGCTACCAGTGTGGGTCCTTGAGCGAGACCCTTAACCCTCGTTGCTGCAGGGATGTTGTGATGAACCCTGTGCTCACCTTGTGCATCTGCTAAATGACCAAATGTAATGAAAGCAATCTGCGCCACCTGCTGGTCAATCGAGGGATTATTATCGACTCCTTCAGCCCACAGCCTTCATGGTTTTTTTTTTTTTTGGGGGGGGGGGGGGGTCCTCTTACTTTTTTTTTATCATTAATTAACCAAACGAGACTTAAGTTCAATTTACCTGTTAAAATCATAAATTACAACATCTGTTCCGACAGATTACACACATTTCTTTCTTTATATACTTTGCCCGCTCGCGCGCTCAGACCGATCTGACCAATAAGCGGAGAGAACGTGCTCACGTGGTTTGTTGTAACGCTTTTTGTTTTTTTGGGTTTAAATCTGTGAAGATTAAAAAATGACATTTAAGATATTAATCTGAAATAAACAGCTTTTATTTTAATTATGAATAATCAGAATAATGTAATAACGTGAACACAAAACGCGGTAAACCCATGTTTATTTTATATACTGGCTAAACACGGTATATTTAAACAGTATATTTAAACACGGTATATTTAATATTTAAACACAGATGGAGTCGGTTTCTCCCCATAATAAAAAAAAATGAAAACAAGCAAAATACAAAAATATATATTTTTTTTTTGAAACACCCCTCTATCGTGTTAGATGACTTTATCCTAAATTAATTCTGCTTATGAAGTAGAAAATGGGCAATGTGTCAATGGAAAACAGTATTTATTAATTACAGCTAATTAATTAATTTGCTATTTTTTAATAGTGATTAATGTGTTGTCATCGACGGTAAAAAATTGTGCAACGTTTCAGCTTAATATCGGATAACGGGCCTGGACTGTCATTCATTCATTCATTCATTATCTTCCGCTTATCCTGTATTAGGGTCGCGGTGGGGTTCCCCATGCCCATCCAGGGGAGAACGTCTCGGGCGCTGGGCAGATAGACCCAGACAGGGCGCCAATCCATCGCTGGGCACACACTCACTCACACAAACACACTCTAAACGGGGCAATTTTTGAGAATTCAATTAACTTGATCCATGTTTTTGGACTGTGGGAGGAAACCGGAGAACCCGGAGGAAACCCACGCAGACACGGGAAGAACATGGAAACTCCACCCAGATGGGGATTCGAACCGGGAATCCCTAGCGCTAACCACTAAGCCACCGTGCCGCCGACTGTCATTATGTTTATTTTATTTTTAAAATAAATAAATAAATAAATAAATAAAATAAATATATATATATATTGTTTGTGTAGTTTGCAATATATACTACTTCATTTTATTTCCATATCTGTGGAGGAACACGTCTTTTAAGGTTTTACTGGTTGTAGGACCCTGTGACTTCTTTGAAGTGACACAGGATGGCGCTATAATCAAACGCCTCCGTTCATTTTCAGCTTAAAGCAGATCATCAGCATCGATAACAAAAAGAATGAAGCTCACAGAGCTTCATCCCAAACGAAACAGATGCTCCCTAAAGTGTGTTAACCTTAAGACTGATAAACTAATGTATAAGATTCTGAATTACAGGTTTTAAAACATTTGTACCTCCATTAACGTTAAAATACATCATTTTGGAGATTCATGCAGAGTAAGACATGAAGCCTCCAAACTGCAAAACATTAATCTGTTATTAATTTATCAGATATTTAACAAGAATTAAATGAATAAAGAAAGTCGACTGCAGCAGAAACAAACCGTAGAGCTTAAATGTTTTAAAGCAAGTTGGGCGAGAGAGACAGAGAGAGACAGAGAGACAGGGAGAAGGAAAGGGAGAGAGACAGAGAGAGAGAGAC
>JAFMOD010000052.1:1145794-1166312 GCA_019802435.1 Corydoras maculifer
GATTCTGAGCGGCTCGTTTTTTCAAAAGCAGAAATTCCTCTCGCTCAAGAGTTTGGCATTTCCTCTGAGCTCACCCACTCCGCGGCGAAGCTCCCGTTTCAAACGGCGGCGCTTGCAGGCGGGGGGGGACATCCTGACCGAGCCAGCGAGCCAGCGAGTGGGCCGGCAGCATCCGCGAAGCGACGCCGTCCCGGAAACTTTTTTAAAAAAGTTTGTGGAATACAGCGAGGAACGCATCTTCTCTTCAACATCTGGACGTCTGGGAGCAGCATGGGCTAAAAGCTCCGGTCCGCAACCGGGAGAGCCGCAGAGCCCGAGGAACATGAGCGTGTACACACTGAACCTCAGGGTGTTCTGGCCGCTGGTGGCCTGCGTTCTGAGCGTTCTCCTTCTCCTGCATCACGTCCTCCTGCAAAGGTTCGCCGACCAGGACGACGGTTGCTCCGAGCCGGGGATCGGGCTCGTCTGTCTCCTGAAATACGTTCTGGCCTTCGCCCTGTGCTACATATTCATACGCTACTGTTCCTCTCACCCTGGCACCGCCAAGCGGGCTCAGCCGGCCGTGCCCAGACCGTGTCCAGCTCCTAAAAGGGAACTGCTGGAGGAGCACTTCGAGCGACACGTACGCCTGTCTCCGCACGTGCTGGGCCACAGCAAGGTCCATGTGGCCAAGCTGGTGAGCGAGCTGGTACGCGTGGGCCGGGCCGACGTGCCCCCGGAGTCGTCGCTGGCCTTCCGCGGGGACCTGGTGCAGATCGGGAGCTCGTACGAGGAGCACAAGGTGGGCTCGCCGGATTGCTTCGATATCCTCATCCCGCTGAGGCTGCCCCGGGGCCTCAAGCTGGAACCCTGCCTTCACCCAGGCTCCCGTGGTGGGGCACCCGGGGTGACTTTGGAGACCCCACGCAAGGACGAATGGCCGCGTCGACACAAGGTCTTCACGGATCACTTCTTGCATTCGCATGGCTCGCCAGGCGTCTACAGGCTGAACCCGGACGCCGTGCTGCGCTGGTTTTACGGCGCCTCGCAGAGGTGCCTCTCGACCGTGCGTTACCCGTTCGAGCAGCGCTGCTCCCTGAGCCTCGCTCTTTCGGAAGGGCAGCGGGTGCAGCTGCACCTCACACCCCGCTCGGATTACGTCTGCTGCCACATCTCCATGGGGGTCCGGCTCATCCCGGCTCTACCCCTCGGCGATTCCGCCTTTCTGGTTGCAGCAACCGGAGCTCAAAAATCGCGGGACCTTTGGACGGTCTACTTCCCCAAACAGGAGCAGAAGCTACTCGGGTGGCTCAAGGGCAAGCTCCCCTCCAGCTCCTGCCACCTCAAGTGCCTACAGCTGCTCAAAGAAATTCGGGACCTTGGGGACCAGTCCTTCGACCAGCAAGCTCGCGCGACCTGGAGAGGAGTGCTCTCGTCCTATTCCTTAAAAACCGCCTGGCTGAGGCTCTTGCTCGGCACGCCTCCCGAGGCCTGGGAGGACCATCACCTGTTGGACAGACTCGAGGACCTGCTGCAGGTCCTTCGGGATGCGCTACAGAAGCGGGATCTGCGCCACCTCCTCCTCGGCGGCGACGCCGGCCTACTTCCCGAATCCGTCGCCTTACCGAAACTGGTCAAGGAGTCGGTTCCTTCTAACCTGTGGGCTGAATTCAGCCCCGCCTCTTTGGACCTGGTTTCGGCTCGGCTGTCCTACTCCTGGACTCACCTGCCGCGCCTCATCCGCCTTGGCCGTCCTCAAAGGACCTCTATGGGCCGAGGGGTCCACTGCAAGCACATTGAGGCGGAGTAGGGATTTGGATTCAGGTGGTGGAGCTTCGGTTCGTCTCCCGTTTAGCTGTAATTTGGTTCGATGGACGTCTTTTTTTTTTACATTTGGTTGAAGCCTAAACCAAAAAAAGAGGGAATGAAAAATAATCAGTGTTTTTAAAGTTGTTTTCTTTTTAATAGGATTTTTTTAATTAATTTTTTTAATATTATTTTTTTTTTAATAGGAAGATATTTGAACTTGGATACAAACCAGCCATGATGTATCATGATGTACATGATCCGGTGAATTCAGGGAATGCTCATTGGTACTTTTTGCACTCAACACTATTGCATGATACGCTCTGTATTTTTTTTTTAGTTCTTTTTTTTAATAGCGAATGTAAATGTGTGGTTTTGAAGCTTCATGCCACTTCTCCCTGCTCTGATTCCGTGGCTCGGCTCGGAGGGCCGAAGTTTAACTTCTGCGATTACTCAAACTTGCCCTTGTGTCATACCCGCATGTTCAGTCAGTGTGTTGTGGGTAGAAAACCGTCAAAACAGGTCACGAACCAGACTCCACAGTCTGAGACGTCAATAACGTCAACGGGGTCTCCACTACCCAATTCCACCAACTTATCTCAGGTGCCTTAAGCGGTTCCATTCAGGTTCCCCGAAACCCTGCGGTGCTATATAGAGAACCAGCTCTCATTTCCGCCGGTTTTAAGTGGAATTGAGGTACTGATAGAGGAAGGACCGGAAAAATACAGAGTTTAGCACTGCCGCCTCACAGCATGAAGGTCCTGGGTTTGATTCCCAGTTAGGGTGAACAAATTATTCATTCATTCATCCATTCATTATCTCCCGCTTATCCTCTATTAGGGTCGCGGTGGGGTTCCCCATGCCCATCCAGGGGAGAACGTCTCGGGCGCTGGGCAGATAGACCCAGGACAGGGCGCCAATTCATCGCTGGGCACACGCTCACTCACACAGACACACTCTAAACGGGGCAAATTTGAGAATTCAATTGACTTGATCCATGTTTTTTGGACTGTGGGAGGAAACCGGAGAACCCGGAGGAAACCCACGCAGACACGGGGAGAACATGGAAACTCCACCCAGATGGGGATTCGAACCGGGAATCCCTAGCGCTGAGAGGCGAACGTGCTCAACCACTAAGCCACCGTGTCGCTGTGAACAAATTAAATGAGTATAAAGTTAGCTTTATCTAAGCATGGTGGCTTAATGGTTAAAGTGTGGGCCCTTGAGCAAGGCCCTTGACCCTCATTGCTCCAGGGGTGCTGTATCGGACGCTGTACTCTGACCTCAACCATCAGAATGATGTAGTATGATCTAAACAGTATTAAATCCACCGTGTTGACAAAAGTATTGCGATGCCTACAATGCGGTGTTATTTATCCAGAAGGCCTTTTGTGAGATCAGACACTGATGGTGGACGAGAGACATCTCAGGTGTTTAAAGGACTCAAAAAAAGTCAAAGTTAATCAGCTACACCAATGTCCGCCTGTAATTCAATGGATCTTGCCTTATTCACAGACATGCTGAAACTGAACAGGGCCTTCCCTAAATTGTTTCCACAAAATTAAAAGCATTGTGAAAACCACACGACTAGGTGCTTGATTATATTAACCTACGGCAATAAGACTGTCCTGAGGTCTCTCTCAATACCTTTGTCCATATACTGTATAAGCGGCATTCGTAATTAAAACAGGTAATAATTAATATCTGTAGGGTTAGCATATGAACATTAAACACAGCCTGTACGCGTAATCAACGAGAATATAATTACAGTGGATTAGGCGGAAGGTGGACGATGTGAGTCTTTAATCTAACATTTGAGTTAAAGTTTAAAAATAAGAACCTGCTGTTAGAACGTAAAAATAACTCTCCACTTTCCGGTTACGTGTTCTATACACCCACCCGTTCCCCCTCCACACACAGTATGAGTGTGTGAACAGGTTTTAGACCCCACAATGTTTTATTTATATTTTTATATATATATATATATATATATATATATATATATATATACACACACACACACACATGCACACACTGTCTGTTTACATAGACTTCTATTCATTGAGTCGGGGCTCTTCATATTTACCCAATACTACCATCCCAAGACTAAGCATAACCTTACACTAACCATAATCTAACCATAACAATACATACAGCATGATTTCACTTTAAAACAGAATGTTTGTGAGGACCAGCTCGTGGTCCCAAAAATTACACAGTCTCCAAAAACCTGTCAACAGGTTTATTCCCCAAAATGTTATTTATATATATATATAGCGGCACGGTGGTTTAGTGGTTTAGCACGTTCGACTCTCAGAGCTGGGGATTCCTGGTTCGAATCCTAATCTGAGAGGAGTTTACATGTCCTCCCCGTGTCCGTGTAGGTTTCCTCTGGGTTCTCCGGTTTCCTCCCACAGTCCAAAAAACATGGATCAAGGTCAATTGAGTTCTCCAAATTGCCTCATATAGAGTGAGTGTGTCCAGTGATAGATTGGCACCCTGTCCTGGGTGTATCTGCCCAGCGCCCGAAACGTTCTCCCCTGGATGGGCATGGGGAACACCCCCCCCCCCGCGACCCAAATAGAGGACAAAGCGGAAGATGATGAATGAATGAATATATACACATAATGTGTGTGTATATATATATATATATATGTATGTATGTATGTATGTATGTGGATATGTATGTGTGTATGTTTGTATGTGTGTGTATATATATATATATTCATTCATTCATTCATTATCTCCCGCTTATCCTCTATTAGGGTCGCGGTGGGGTTCCCATGCCCATCCAGGGGAGAACGTCTCGGGCGCTGGGCAGATAGACCCAGGACAGGGCGCCAATCCATCGCTGGGCACACACTCACTCACACAGACACACTCTATATGGGGCAATTTTTGAGAATTCAATTAACTTCCATGTTTTTGGATTGTGGGAGGAAACCGGAGAACCCGGAGGAAACCCACGCAGACACAGGGAGAACATGGAAACTCCACCCAGATGGGGATTCGAACCGGGAACCCCTAGCGCTGAGAGGCGAACGTGCTGACCACTAAGCCACCGTGCCGTGTATATATATATATATATATATATATATATATATATATATATATATATATATACACACACACACACACACTAGTGATCTCTGGAGATGCACCTGTCGTCATGGTGATGGGGCTTTCATGCCGAGGACACCCGGACGGTGACGGTATCTTGAACTTAAGAGAACCTGCAGCCCGTCTTTGTTCACCTGCCATGTGTCCGTGTGATGAATGCTAATGCCGGTTCTGTTCACCTCGCCCGCCGCCCGGTCTTTTACTCATGAACTATGTTTGCGTTGTTGACGGAGACTTTGTGTCTTTACCACACCTTATATTTATAAACACAAGCTACTGAGTCACAAAGCACGGGCTTAAACACACACACACACACACACACACACACACACACACACACTCTCCAGACTGTTAGCAAACATGTGGCGGTGTTCTCGTCAGGAGGAACTGCTCGTGGTTTCAGTTCGCTGTTTTTTGCTCAGGGTTCACAAAAAGAGAACTGGGTCTGAAATAAGGAAACGCAGGCGAGCGTCTCAAACGAGCGCCGCGCGGTCCATCAGATGAATAGGTTCTGAGCATTTTAACTTCTGGAAATGTCGCACTTTGGTATTTGTAATGTGCTGATGGCCAATTCTAACAATTTACATTCAATAACGCAGATTTAGAAGTTGTGCGGCACGGTGGCTTGGTGGTTTAGCACGTTCTCCTCTCAGTGCTAGATTTCCGGTTCGAATCCCCATCTGGGTGGAGTTTCCATGTCCTCCCCGTGTCCGCGTGGGTTTCCTCCGGGTTCTCCGGTTTCTTCCCACAGTGAATAGGCTGCACTAAATTGCCTCTAATTCAATAGTAACCATCCATCCATTATCTTCTGCTTTATCCTATATATTAGGGGGGACGTTTCGGGCGCTGGGCAAATACATCCAGGACTGGATGCCAATCTATCGCTGGGGCCAAACTCACTCACACAGACCCACAGACACACTCTATATGGGGCAATTTGGAGAACTCAATTGACCTTGATCCATGTTTTTTGGACTGTGTGAGGAAACCGGAGAACCCGGAGGAAACCCACGCGGACACGAAGGAGAACATGGAAACTCCACCCAGATTGGGATTCGAACCGGGAATCTCTAGCGCTGAGAGGAGAACATGCTAAACCACTAAGCCACCGTGCCGCCCCTGTAGTAACTAAAGGAACACAATTGTGTGAGTGAGTGTGATCCCAGTGATAGATTGCCCCCCCCTGTCCTGGGTGTATCTGCCCAGCACCCGAAACGTTCTCCCCTGGATGGGCATGGGAAACACCCCCCCTCCCCCTCCCCTAATAGAGGATAAAGCAGAAGACAATGGATGGATTCAGATGTTAGTAATAAGTCTCTGAGTAAAGCAGCCGGGGTCTGAATGTGAGGTCGATGTAAAACATGTTTGTTTTTTTTGTTTTTTTTTTGTATATAAGACTGTTTTAAACTTGAGTGAACATCTGTATAGATTCTTAATTTATGAGTTGCATGTCGGTTTGCGCACAACTCTTAATAAATGACCTTTATTTTGGACGATTCTGCCGAGTCCTCATGCTGTCGGCCGTTTTCCACACATCCGCCACCTATTATCAAATTATCACGGCGACGTGACGCGCTGAACAATATATTAATAAAAAAATTAATAAAGTAAATAATTTGGACACACCACCTTCGTGTGCTCCGTGTCCTCAGCTCCTCGTCCTGTAAAGATGGACTTTGTAGTCCTACAGTTCCACTCTGTAGTCCATCTGTTTGTGTTCTACAGTACATACTGTGTACTCTGTTCTAATGCTTAGAACCCCAATGGTACCACCACAGAGCAGGGGTTATTGGGTGGGGGCATTAGTCCTATCCCAGCAGTGTCACTGAGGTGGAGAAATGAAACTACAATGAACCCCCCCCCCACCACATCACTGTCACTGCAGAACTGACCATAAACAATCCACCACCCAAATGATACCTGTTTTGTGATGCTCCTGAGAACCAACAGGGGGCGATCAAGAACAAAGAACACAGATGGACTACAGTCTGTAATTGTAGAACTACAAAGTCCATCTATATGATAAGTGGAGAACATAGAGGATGGAGCAAGAAGGGGGCGTGGCCTAACTTTGGACTGGTACTACAGTTCCACTCTGTAGTCCATCTGTTTGTGTTCTGCAGTACATACTGTGTACTCTGTTCTAATGCTCAGAACCCCAATAGTACCCCCACAGAGCAGGGGTTATTGGGTGGGGGCATTAGTCCTATCCCGGCAGTGTCACTGAGGTAGAGAAATGCTGCACTAGAACCTCCTCCCACCTCATCAGTGTCACTGCAGAACCAACCATAAACAATCCACCACCCAAATGATACCTGTTCTGTGATGCTCCTGAGAACCAACAGGGGGCGAACAACAACAAAGAACACAGATGGTCTACAGTCTGTAATTGTAGAACTACAAACTCCATCTATATGGTAAGTGGAGGACATGCAGCAGTGATAATAGTCTTTTCGTTAACGTCACATGTCTCCTGTACAGGACTTACTACGGTTTTCATGTCAGCTATAAAAGGCGGTGCAGCAGACTGTAATTGTGTTGTGTTTTTAAGCAGACGGCGGTTGTGGGTGAATCTATTTGAGGGATTCTGGATTAGACTTGCATTCCTGCAGGAAGTCTGCGGTTCCGACGGATGACACAGCAGGAAGTGAACAGCGTGTCATGTTCCTCTGTGTTCTCTTTTTTCATGTGTTTTTATTTTTTAAATTTTTTTCTGAACAAGACTTTTAATGCTGCAGTTTATAAAAGACGGCAAGTTGCAGACGTGTTCCGTCGTCACGTCCTGTGCAGGTTTTTGAGAGGGTTTGGTGAATCCATTTCATTCATCTTTGCAAATTAGCATGTTCTCCTCTCAGCGCTAGGGATTCCCGCTTCGAATCCCCATCTGGGTGGAGTTTTCATGTCCTCCCCGTGTCCACGTGGGTTTCCTCCGGGTTCTCCGCTTTCCTCCCACAGTCCAAAAACGATGTATTAAGCTCAATTGAGTTCTCCAAATTGCCCCATATAGAGTGTGTTTGTGTGAGTGAGTGTGTGCCCAGTGATGGATTGCCCCGCTGTCCTGGGTGTATCTGCCCAGCGCCCGAATCGTTCTCCCCTGGATGGGCATGAAGACCCCCCCCCCCCCGGACCCTAATGTAGGATAAAGCAGAAGATAATGGTTGGATGACTTTTGCGAATCGATCTCGGAGAGCAAACGTTAAAATGCACAATGGTTCCTCTGATTGGGCGGCACGGTGGCGTAGTGGTTTAGCATGTTCTCCTCTCAGCACTAGGGATTCCCGGTTCGAATCCCCATATGGGTGGAGTCCCCGTGTCCGCATGGGTTTCCTCCGGGTTCTCCGGTTTCCTCCCACAGTCCAAAAAACATGGATCAAGGTCAATTGAGTTCTCCAAATTGCCCCATATAGAGTGTGTGAGTGAGTGTGTGCCCAGTGATAGGTTGGCGTCCTGTCTTGGGTGTATCAGCCCAGCGCCTGAAACGTTCTCCCCTGGATGGGCGTGGGGAACCCCCCCCCCCCTAGAGGATAAAGTGGAAGATGGATGGAAGGATCCTCTCATTCATGAGGTCAATTGCGTCCAAACAAATGCACAGTGAGTAGACAGAGTGTTTAAAAGCCCAGCAGCACTGCCGTGTCTGATCCATTCACACCATCACTGAGAACCCCCCCCCCCCACTCACCCAAAGAGCTCTGTGGCGGTCCTCTGTTAACGGAACTTACAAAGTGAGACAGACAGATGGACCACTGGCTGTACGTGTAAAACTACAACATGTATATACAAGTAAAGGCTTACAATTAACCTCTCGTGGCCCCCCGCTGGCCAAGGGCCACCACCCCCGTGGGTGTCACTTTGAGAACTCTGGGACAGGCAGTGTTGAGCCCCAGGCGTCCCGAACAGATTAATGTGCTCATGTTCCGTCTGCGTCCGAGCCTCCTGTTCAGCCCGACGTGGCTCCGGTCCTCCCACAGGAAGTGTGCTCGCCGTGTCCTTTAATGTTGTCCTAATGCTTTATTTATTCACTTAGTCCCCGGTGCGTCGCGGATGACAGACCGCCTCGACGTCTGCCGTGGTCGGGACATCAGTGTCACCTCGGTTCTGCAAACACAGAATAGCATTACAATATTTCTGTGTGTATATATATATATATGGGGGGGTTCCCCATGCCCATCCAGGGGAGAACGTTTCCAGCGCTGGGCAGATAGACCCAGGACAGGGTGCCAATCTATCACTGGACACACACTCACTCACACAGACACACTCTATATGGGGCAATTTGAGAACTCAATTGACTTGAGCCATGTTTTTGCACTGTGGGAGAAAACCGGAGAACCCGGAGGAAACCCACGCGGACACGGGGAGAACATGGAAACTTCACCCAGATGGGGATTCGAACTGGGAATCCCTAGTGCTGAGAGGAGAACATGCCAACCACTAAGTCACCGTGCCGTCTTATAGTATATATAGTAATATTGTAATGCAATATTGTAACACCCCCTTTCGGCGTGTCCAAACGTCCCCCTCCACTTATTGTCCATGTTCTCAGTTCCACGTCCTGTAAAGATGGACTTTGTAGTTCTACAGTTCCACTCTGTAGTCCATCTGTTTGTGTTCTACAGTACATACTGTGTACTCTGTTCTAATGCTCAGAACCTCAATAGTACCCCCACAGAGCAGGGGTTATTGGGTGGGGGCTTTCGTCCTATCCCAGCAGTGTCACTGAGATAGAGAAATGAAACTACAGCACTGCTGCACTAAAACTCCCCCCTCACCACATCAGTGTCACTGCAGAACTGACAATAAACAATCCACCACCCAAATGATACCTGTTCTGTGATGCTCCCGAGAACCAACAGGGGGCGAACAACAACAAAGAACACAGATGGACTACAGTCTGTAATTATAGAACTACAAAGTCCATAGACAATGGAGCAAGAAGGGGCTGTGTCCTTACTTTTGCACATATATATGAACATGCCTGATAACGCTGCTGGAAGTTTGCTTGATTTGTTGAATTAGTGTCAGGACTGAACACTAGGGGTCAGTACAATGCAGCTTTTTCATACTGGCTGGTGGAAGTTGATATGACCTAAAGTCCATAACATCAGATGCAGGGGACACAGGCTGCTCCTACATTCTAAATTCTAAAGAATCCATTTCGGGGATGTTTGCATGGTGTGTGCGTGTGCGTGTGTGTGTGTGTGTGTGTGTGTGGGTGTGTGTGTGTGTGTGTGTGTGTGTGTGTATGTTCTTTTTAGAATGATTTTAATAGAGTTATAATAGAGTTTCATTGTGAAGGTTTTTAATTTTTTAGGAGGCTGGTCACCAAATCTTCTCTCGATCGCAGTTCATATTGTAAATTGGAGGGCAATTTGTATCTCTAATGTACCTATCTAATGTTTTTTGGACTGTGGGAGGAAACCGGAGAACCCGGAGGAAACCCACACGGACACCACCCCACCATACCTCCCCATCATGAAAAATTATATATATATATATATATATGGCGGCATGGTGGTATAGTGGTTAGTACGTTTGCTTCTTAACACTAGGGATTCGAATCCCCGTGTTTGTGTGGGTTTCCTCCGGGTTCTCCGGTTTCCTCCCACAGTCCAAAAACATGGATTCAAGTTCATTGAGTTCTCCAAATTGCCCCATATAGAGTGTCTTTGTGTGAGTGAGTGTGTGCCTAACGATGGATTGGCGCCCTGTCCTGGATGTCCTGCCCAGCGCCCGAAACGTTCTCCCCTGCATGGGCATCGGGACCCCCCCCCCCACGACCCTAATATAGGTTAAAGCAGAAGATAATGGATGGATATATATATATATATATATATATGAACCCACCTGTTTATAATCATATAGTATTAAGTCTGATAATGTTTTAGGTCAAATCTCTGCAATATAAAAATAATAAAATTGAATCTTCAGGCGTTGTACATTTTTCAAACAGCAGTGTGTAAAATATTTGAGATAATGGGAAGATTTCAGCGTTCAGCCCTTTATTCTGAGTCAACAAACGGCTGGGGCAATTAAAACAGCTTGTTGACACAGCGACGGTGCACGTACACATCCCTGTTTCCATGGAAACGGCAGGTTAATCCCACTCAGGTTACACTTCGAAGTCGCACTTAGGCATTTGGGTAAGAATGAGTGCAACCACGCCGCTGCTGTGTGTTTATAAAGGTGTGTGTGTGTGTGTAAGGAATTATACACACTTACACTGTGGGGACCTCGTGAGACGGGGACTGCACGCTGGTCCTCACAAAGCACAACATTTAGTTTTGAAGTGAAATGTTGTTGTAGGGTTAGTTTAGGGTTTGTGTTGTGTTATTGGGTAATGTTAGGGTGGTGTTCGTATTTGTGGTCTCCATGAAATGAATAGAAGTCAAGGTAAAAACGTGAGTGTGTGTGTGTGTGTGTGTGTGTTAGAGAAGGAGAGAGCGAGAGAGACCAGCAGGTGGCTCGGCGTGTACCCCGGACTATCCCGTCTGTGCCTCATCATCTCCGTCTTGGCGCTGAAGCGAACAACAAGTGGTTGCGGTGAGAAGAAAATCATAAAAGGCAGGGTGAGAGGGCGGAGTCGGACCTCATCGGCGAGCCGGAAACCCGTGAGTCATTGAGACACAGAGGAGGGAGGAGGAGGGGACAGGAGAGACGCTCCCGGCTCCAGAGATGGAGGATGATCGGGAGGATCTGAGTGGGCGGGGCTGAAGAAGATGATGGAGAGGGATGGGAGAGAGAGAGAGAGACAGGGCTGGAGGGGCTGTGCTTCAGGTCGGGACGGGTGGTCGTCATCCTTCAGGAGGGTTTCAGTCTGGACGCGTCTCCATCATCAGTCCCCCCGGACGTCTCACTGCCCGTTGATTAGTTGGTGGTTGTTTTTGTTTGTTTTTTCTGCTGATGGAAGCATGTTGTAGGTTCTGGGTTGAAGGTTCTAGCAGTATGCCCCGCTGGATGGGAGGTGAGACGGCGGGTAGGGACTGAGGACAGGATGGCGTACACGCAGGTAAGTTCCCGAACAGATCCAGAACCCGGCACTGTCTTCAGATTAGATTTGGTAGGTTTGCAGCTTCTCTTGAGGTTTGTAATCAGAACCTGTGGAGCTGAAGATGATTTAATCTGAAATGAATCTGAATTTAATCTAAAATGAATCTGAATTTAATCTGATTTTATTCTGAAATTAATATGAAATGAATCTGAAATAAATCTGAATTTAATCAGAATTTAATTTGAAATGAATCTGAATTTAATCTGAAATAAATCTGAATTTAATATGAATTTAATATGAATTTAATATGAAATGAATCTGAAATAAATCTGAATTTAATCTGAAATGAATCTGAATTTAATCTGAATTTAATCTGAATTTAATCTGAAATGAATCTGAATTGAATCTGAATTTAATCTGACTTAATAAAACAGATTAATATTAAACAGTTTGATGTTTTTGCATTGATCTTTGTACACAGTGAGGAAGTGTGTGTGTGTGTGTGTGTGTGTGCATGTGGATGTGTGTTGTCTGCATATTTATGAGTGTGTGTGTGCTTTTGTGTTTGTTAGTGTGTGTGTGTGTGTGGATGTGTGTTTGTATGTGTATGTGTGTGTGTGTGTGCTTTTGTATGTGTGTATATGGGAGTGAGTGTGTTTGCATTTGTGTTTGTTAGTGTGTGTGTGTAACTGGGTGTATGTGTGTGTCTGTATATGTATGAGTGTGTGTGTGTGTGTGTGTGTGTGTGTGTGTGTGTGTGTGTGCCTGTAAATGTATGAGTGTGTGTGTGTGTGTGTGTATGTGTGTGAGACTTCATTCGGTTCTGTAGCTACAGGTTTTCATATTTTCACTCAGTCGTGCATGTTGTGTTCCTCTAACTCTGTGAACATTTTGGGGAAGGCCCAGTTCTGTGTCCACTGCTGAAAGTAAGGCCCATAAAGACTGACCGACCCAAACCTTCAGCATGAACTAGAACCCAGATTGCAGGCTCCCAACATCGGTGTCAGACCTCGCAATGGCCAGCTCAGTATTAATGACTGAGGTTTGAGTTTAAAAGTCTCTATAGGTGTGTGTGTTCGGTGTGTATGTGTGTGTGTTCGGTGTGTGTGTTTGGTGTGTGTGTGTGTGTGTGTGTGTGTGTGTTTTAATATCATCCTTTCTGACTGCTGTACGCGATCCATGTATCTCTGACCCTGCCGCGTCATCCCGGCTCACCGCCGTCGTTACCATGGTTACAGTCAGGGCTAATTGCTTAGACAACATCAGGCCGCTGATGGGGAGTGATATGGGGCAAAAGGGCTGAGGGGGGGGCTGTGTGTGGGGGGGGGGGGAGAGAAACGCGTATTTAGAGATAGAGAAGAGAGATAGCTACGAGGAGTGGGAACAGAAGATGGAGTGGTAAAGAGAAAGAGGGGGAAAAAAAGAAAGGGAGAGATGAAGAGGGGGGGGGGGGGGGGGGGGGGGGGGGGGGGGGGGGGGGGGGGGGGGGGGGGGGGGGGGGGGGGGGGGGGGGGGGGGGGGGGGGGGGGGGGGGGGGGGGGGAGAGAGAGAGACAGAGAGACAGAGACAGACAGACAGAGAGAGAGACAGAGAGAGAGAGAGAGAAAATCAAAGCAGTGGAGAGAAAGCAGATCTCATATCTTAAATCTGTCTGTCTAGTGTCTGCATCCCAAATGGCTCTGCAGTGAGTTACGGACAATAACACACACCTCTGAACGCTTCACATTCGCATCAGTGTGTGATATACAATACGTTATTAAAATAATAAAATACAGATTGACAGAAACAGCGAGCCAATTCTGAGCTATAGTTTATAAACATACATTACTAGTTACATTCACCCAGGTTGTACAGTTTCATACACTTATTGTTCTTTCAAAATTTTTGTAAATTGTAAATTATAGTGCAACTTCAAATCTCTTTATTTGTGTAAATTTTAGTGTGTGACACCTTCATTTCGTTATACCTGGTATAATGACAATCAAGATATTCTGAAACTGTGTTCTGCAGTTTGTCCACTAGATGGCAGTGCTCGATTTGTTAGAGAAACCGTAAACCAGTTACTCGGCGATCAGTGTTTACTTTAAAAACCAGACTGGATTACGTCGTGAAAGAGCAGATTCTCAACGATTTTTCTTCTAATAAGAATCCAACCTTGTATTTTTTATTACAGTGTGTTTGGAATCGTTTTATAAAAAACAATAAGTGTATTATTGTGAATAAATCACGGGACAGCGGTGTACATCATGCCCAGTTTCACCGCTTTGGTGTAATTTATTCACAATAATGCCACGCCCTCTCGCACCGTATCACTTTATTAAACACTAGCCGCTTGGCCTGAGCGTGTGACGTTACCTGCATGCTGTCTAAACGTTATTTTTCGAGCAGCAGACTCTTAAAGGAAATGACAATGGATTTATATTTATATAAAACATATAAAAATGCTTTTGGAAAAGGAAATGTGTTTGAATGTTGTACGTACAGAATGTCTGATCTATTCTTCTGAACTCATCTGGTGTTCTTTTCTCTCCTCTGCCGCCCTCCGCCTTTAAAAGGACAGCTGGAACCCGTCAACGAGGTACGACCTCCGACCCCCTCCTGCCTTTTGGGAACAAAGACCTTTATTTGTTAATTTCTCTGTAAACCCCTTTAATGAACTGTCCTGCTCAGCCCAACACTCAAAGTGTTCTCCCCCGGATGAGCATGGGGAGCCCACCCCCGTCCCGAAGTGAAAGTTATTTATATTATATTATCATAGTTTATTATTATTTTTTACGGATTTAAATCCTGTTCTTTATTTTCCGATTAATCCTCCATTAGGGTCACGGTGGGGGGGTGGGGGGTGGGGGGTGGGTGGTTGTCCCCCATGCCCATCCAGAGAAAAACATTTCAAGCGCTATACAGATACACGGCAGATACACTCAGGACAGGGCGCCAATTTGTCACTGGGCACTCATGATATAGGGGCAATTTAGAGCAGCCAATTCACCTTGAATCTATCTTTTTTGCACTGCAAAATCCAGAGAAAACCCACACAGACACGGACCATGAAGGTGGAATCCGGATCCCCGGCGCTGAGAGGCAGACGTGCTGACGCCTGGACCCCACCGCGCCGCCACCCCCCCCCCTTATTTAAATGATTTCATTAATTAAATAATTAAACGCCGCCAATTCAGGCGAGACCCATCAGTGTTCTCTAATTGAATCCAGATTAGAAAATCCGATCTGAATAAAATCTCAAGAGCATCAGGTGTAACTCCCCCACCCCCACCCCCCACCCCCAACCCGATCAACCGGCTCTCAGCCCAAATGAGGTGTGGGATTTGGGGGCCCGATGACTCACATGGATCGACCCCGCGTTTCGGGACTTCACGTGTTTTTTGTTTTGTCAGGGGATTCTGTCGACCCTAACGGACCTCCTGCTGTGCCGCTGGTCGTGCCGCGCCTGCTGGCAGTGGTGCTGGGAATGTGCTTGCTGTCTTCCCACTGATGAGGAGGTGGAGATTCTGGGGCCTTTCCCGGCACAGGCTCCATCTTGGCTGTAAGTTTATATTAAAATGCAGGTAACGTCCGGAATGCACAGTCACGGAACCTCCGAAGGTCTCCTTTAAGGTCAAACGAAAAGGAAACCCCCCCACGCCCATCCAGGGGGAAAGTTTCGGGCGCTGGGCAGATACACCCAGGACAGGACGCCAATCTATTACTGGGCACACACTCACACACACACACACTCTATATGGGGCAATTTGGAGAACTCAATTGACCTTGAGCCATGTTTTTTGGACTGTGGGAGGAAACCGGAGAACCCGGAGGAAACCCACGCGGACACGGGGAGAACATGGAAACTCCACCCAGATTGGGGATTCGAACCGGGAATCCCCAGCGCTGAGAGGAGAACATGCTAAGCCACCGTGCCGCCGTTCTTAGAACCTCTCCCGACCTCGACAGTCAATGCCACGGGACGCTGGAGAACCTCATGGAGCAGCCCATTAAATCCAGGTAGCTGCACCGTTTAAATAGCAATCCGCCAAAGTCAGAGCACCACCACCTGGCTCTTAAATGGAACGGCGAGGTACGCACTGATTGGTTTATTGTACGTTACGCCCAAAATACACTCATGAATATTTAAGAGGATCAGTCTGAAGTTCGGTAAAATAGGGCCCTATCAGCGACCACCAGGTGGATGAAGAGTGACCTAAGAGGGCGTGGCCCAATGTGCAAAGAAGGGAATGACATAATAATCAACAGAGAGGATGCCCCAGGTCCTAGAGGAGGCTGGTATCATTATAACCTTAGTGCCTAATTAGCAAAAGGGGAGTGGCCTAATGGACAACAGGTAAAGTGGCATAATACCCAATTAAAATATTAAATTTTTGAATTCCAAAAGATTAGAGGCCGAAACTCTGGTCCTCAGTACCGGACGCGTGTCCACCACGTTCAACACGTTCCGTCCTGTATTTGCGTGGCTTGTGAGGATCTCCAGGTTCTCCAGCATTTTCGATGACCTTCTAAAGCCATGTGTTTTAGGTTGCGCCGTTGCCATGACGACTATCTGCCTCTACCTTCAGTCGTGAGCACAGAGGGTCCTCGATGATCCCTGAAGGAAGTCGAGCCTCGTCAAGGAAATCTCCCCCACCGGCGTTTTTATTCCAATCTGCGAAAGCTCCGGGCGTCGACCGTTCCTCGGGATCACGTGACCGCGTTCCGGGCGCCTGCCGCTCCATCCGTCTCCGGGCGGAACCCATGTTTTTCTCTTTATCCTCCATTATTTCTGGGCACCGAGTTCATTTGCATCACAGGGACCTTTCAGTCATCCGACTCCCAGTTTATTGATTTTCTAGCAGACTGTCATTTCCTAATTGCGTTCTCTCTCTCGGTTCCGCGGTTCCTTCCAGATTGCTTATTATACTGTCAACGTTCCGGCGCGTGAGAACATTGGGAAACAGTTTCATTGCCTGCGGTTAGAAATCTGGCCGCCTGGGCGCCGAAGCCCAAACCCGTGCCTTTAGAACAGAAGACATGAAAAACACGGGACGCCGGTCTGTAACAGGGCGAGATTACCAATGGGAGAACATGCCAACACCACACAGAAAGGCCATGAACACCTAAGGTGCATAAAGGAGTCATAACCACCGCTCTATCAGACCCCAATTTAGAGGAACACCTAATATTGAGGGCTCTATCTTACAACCAGCCGCTGAAATAGCAACCTGCCAAAGTGGGAGTGCACCGTGAACGAAACGGAAAGCTGCGCGCTGATTGTTTATTTTCCCACATTACTCCCAAAACACCCCCATGGGGTAAATAAGAGGGTTGTTCCTTCCAGATTGCTTATTATACTGTCAACGTTCCGGCGCGTGAGAACATTGGGAAACAGTTTCATTGCCTGCGGTTAGAAATCTGGCCGCCTGGGCGCCGAAGCCCAAACCTGTGCCTTTAGAACAGAAGACATGAAAAACACGGGACGCCGGTCTGTAACAGGGCGATATTACCAATGGGAGAACATGCCAACACCACACAGAAAGGCCATGAAAACCTAAGGTGCATAAAGGAGTCATAACCACCGCTCTATCAGACCCCAATTTAGAGGAACACCTAATATTAAAGGGCTCTATCTTACAACCAGCCGCTGAAATAGCAACCTGCCAAAGTGGGAGTGCACCTTGAACAAAACGGAAAGCGGCGCGCTGATTGTTTATTTTCCCACATTACTCCCAAAACACCCCCATGGGGTAAATAAGAGGGTTGTTGCACGACTTCCACTCGTTCCGCATCGTTCCATCGTTACATTCTAAACATCAAACCCGCCAGTTATTGCGTCTCCTTGCGTTCCGATGTTCTGACCGTTGTCTCCGTTTCAGAGCTAATGACTGTAACGACGAGCGAGGTTCGAACCCTCACCTCGTGAGTCGCCACCACGTCCCCCTGGCCGACGATGGCGGCAGCAGTCCTGGCTGTTCCAGCCCCGGGAGTCGGTGTTCCAGCTCCGAGAACTCCCGCTTCAGCTTCGGCCTGGTGCGCCGGCTCTCCAGTGAGTCCCTACGCCTTTTCACGGCGGCTCCGTGTGACGCTAACGTAATTCTTTTGTTTTCGTTGTTACGTGCGAGTCGTACAAAGTTGGAACGACGGTCCGCTTAGTTGCGTTGACGTGGCACGACGATTAAAAACACGGGACCTGCCCCCTTTATGACTCTTCTGTTTCTTCTGCCCCCTCGAGGTCTGGACTCGTATCGGCCCAGCTCCCCCCAGGTGGACATGAAGTCCATTGAGTTCTGGGCCATGGCGCCCAGGAAGGAGGCGGTCCAGCCCCTGCGCAAGCCGCAGCCCCCGCCGGATGACTACTTCTGCAAACTGGAGCCACGGCTGTACTCGTCCGAGTCCGGCCGCGAGGACGTGGACTCGCTGCGGGACGAGGAACTGGTTCTGCGCTACCAGCTCGGCCTTCTGCACTTCAGCGCCCAGTACGACCTGGTGCACGGCCACCTCGGTGTGCGGGTGATCGAGGCGCGGGACCTGCCCCTGCCGGGCGCCGGCATGGCGCACTCCAACCCCTACGTGAAGATGAGCCTCCTGCCCGACCACAAGAACTCCCGGCAGACCGGCGTGAAGCGCAAGACCCAGAACCCGGTGTTCGAGGAGCGCTTCACCTTCCACCTGCCCTTCCTCGAGGCCCAGCGCCGGACGCTGCTGCTCTCCGTGCTGGACTTCGACAAGTTCTCGCGCCACTGCGTGATCGGCAAGGTGACGCTGCCTCTCAGCGACGTGGACCTGGTGAAGGGGGGGCACTGGTGGAAGGCCCTCGTGCCGAGTTCACAGGTGAGGACGTCACGCCCATCCACCAATTCATCCAACGTCAGGCACAATCCCAAATCCAAATGGGCCTTCTCCAAATTGCTGCTCCTGTGGTACCTGGATGGATGGAGGTGGTACCACATGTGGTGGACATGTGGTACCACCTCGGCACCTCAACCCACGGCCGTCCATGATGCCCGGTCGAGGGCCTCGCCAGCATCAGGACCGATTGGTATCCCCACCGATTACTACCTCATCAGAATTTCCTTTTTCTTAGAACCCTGTAGAACCACCAAGTTCTCTTTACAACCACCGAGAAGCTTCTGGAGAAGGTCCATCAGGTTCTCCAGAGCAGCGTTGTTCAAAACGCTCGCCTCTAAAGGGGTTTCTTAAGGTTCTGTGTTTTACAGAATGAGGTGGAACTGGGAGAACTGCTGCTGTCCTTGAACTACCTGCCGAGCGCCGGCAGACTGAACGTGGACGTCATCCGGGCCAAGCAGCTGCTCCAGACCGACATGTGCCAGGGTTCAGGTACCGGCTGATACTTCTTCTGGGGATACAGGTTTGGTTGGAGTTTGGTTTGGAGTCTTCTCCGGGTCCTCCAGTTTCCTTCCCAGTCCAAAAACTTGGATTGAAGGTGAATTGGCTGCTCTAAATTGCCCCTAAATGGTATGTTTGAGTGAGTGTGCCCAGTGGCAGATTGGCGCCCATTGGGTGCATCTGCCCAGCTCCCAAAACGTTCTTTGCTGTGGATGGGCATGTGGAACCCCCTCCATTAACCAGAGGATGATGAGATGATTAAAACTGAGATGATTAAATTAAAAGTTTTTTTTTTAAAGATCCGTTCGTGAAGGTGCAGCTGGTGTCTGGACTGAAGCTGGTGAAGACCAAGAAGACGTCCTGCATGCGGGGGACCATCGACCCCTATTACAACGAGTCCTTCAGCTTCCGTGTTCCTCAGGAGGCGCTGAGTGAGGTCAGCCTGGTGTTCACAGGTAACACGTTTCGGCGTAAAGCTTTTAAAAACAAATCAAACGAAGGGCCAGAACGTTGACGAGCAAACGTCTCTAACGCTTAATTTTTTCGTGACCTACAAAGAAAAATCCTTGGTTCTGTTGCATTTTGTATGAAGTGATGGATATTGCTGCTAAAACTATGTGCTACGCCCAGTGCGTGGACACTAGGGGGAGCCCTTGTGCTGCCCAGATGCTTAACCAGAGTTGTGCATATCAAACGGGAGTTGCGTCAATCGCGCCAATGGAGGACCGCCCTCGGCTTTGGGCGCCGGCATGTGGCCTGCAGTTCCAACGAAATCTACCGCCCCCTACTGGATGGGCTCCGTTTGCCCCGAGAATCCACTTTCAGTGCAATAATAAACAGGACAGGAAAGACACGTCCAAGATTTAAATGCAAACAAACGATACGGTCGCTAAAGCCGCCTGATGATGTCATCACCTCGACCGGCGAGCTGGACCCGCATCACACCCACGTCCATCTGACCACCGGGGACATGACTTCAGCACCTCCCACGTTCTCGTCCTGCTCGAGGTGGCAGATGGAAGTCGGGTTCCGTCGAGAGAAGGTTCGGTTGTCGCGGTCGTTGTAATTACGAGGCGCGGGGGACGCGTCTCGGGTCAGAACCAATGATTCAGGACTCGGGTCAGAACCAATGATTCAGGACTCGGGTCAGAACCAATGATTTAGGACTCGGGTCAGAACCAATGATTCAGGACTCGGGTCAGAACCAATGATTCAGAACTCAAGTCAGAACCAATGATTTAGGACTCGGGTCAGAACCAATGATTCAGGACTCGGGTCAGAACCACTGATTTA
>JAFMOD010000052.1:1180954-1194507 GCA_019802435.1 Corydoras maculifer
CGGGGAGGACATGGAAACTCCACCCAGATGGGGATTCGAATCCCTAGTGCTGAGAGGAGAACATGCTATATACATATAGCATGTATGTGTGTGTGTGTGTGTGTGTGTGTGTGTGTGTGTGTGTGTGTGTGTGTGTGTGTGTGTGTGTGTATGTATGTGGGATGCCAATACACTGCCAAATAAAAAGTATATATATATATATAGGCGGCACGGTGGCTTAGTGGTTTAGCACGTTCGCCTCTCAGCGCTGGGGATTTCCGGTTCGAATCCCCATCTGGGTGGAGTTTCCATGTTCTCCCCGTGTCTGCGTGGGTTTCCTCCGGGTTCTCCGGTTTCCTCCCACAGTCCAAAAACATGGATTAAGTTAATTGAATTCTCAAAATTGTCCCATGTAGAGTGTGTCTGTGTGAGTGAGTGTGTGCCCAGCGATGGATTGGCGCCCTGTCCTGGGTCTATCTGCCCAGCGCCCGAGACGTTCTCCCCTGGATGGGCATGGGGAACCCCACCGCGACCCTAATAGAGGATAAAGCGGGAGATAATGAATGAATATATATCTATATTTATACTTTTTATTTGGCAGTGCATTGGTGTCCCCCATTGTCCCACACAAACATAGTCTTTGTCCCACATCTGGTGAATTGGAATCTGGTCACCCTGTTTCAGGTCCAGTCTGAACTGTCCACCGGTTCGTCAGCAGAAGTAAAGCTGGAGGAAGGTTCTGAACCCCCCCCCCCCCGCTCGTCCGACCCAATTGCATCATCATTCAGCGAAATGGTAACGCGCCACGAGCTAACTGTGATCTATTGAGTGGGACGGGCTGCGAGTGGACTCATGGAGTCAGAACATGAAGTGTGTGTTGGGTCTCCGTGAGCGTCGGTTTGGCCGCCGCACGTCCGATTACATCATCACACCGCACCTCCTGCTGATCCAAACACAGCGGGACTTCCAGCTTTTCGCAAAATCTGCTAAAAAACACGCGGACAGGGTGGGAGAGAGGACGACCAGGACGTCCCCGACAACAAGCAAAAAAAAAAAAACAATCAAAACGTGGCGTAGACACACACCGCTCATCCAACCAAAACCACGTCCCCGGTACCGGAGCAGCCGATTGGCTTTGGTTGGACGAGCCAGGTGCCAGGTGAGCAAGGCTGCGTCTCGATACCGTTAAATGTAAATATGGACAACGAGACGGAACCAAAACCCCCGTCGTCCAGCGGCACCGGCCGAAGGAACGGGCGCGAGGACGCGGGCCGTGCGAGTGTCCTCTGCGCGAGTGTTTGATGAGTCATGGTCCTAATGAAGCCCAGATGGCGTGGCGCTCGTCCGTGGGCGTCGACCGGCGGGGACGGGGGCGGGGCCTGGTGTCGTAGGTCTCGGCTCGGCCGCCGATCGGAGGAGGAGGGGGCCGCGGTGCCGCGTCCATGTTGCTGAAGCCGAGGCTAGTTGTCGAGCGTCGGGATCTTACAGACGAACGGGAAAGCCTTGTCACAGCTGTTATCATTCCAGGACCTCAGAGCTGCAAGAGACCATGAGGTTATAAAAAACATCAGAATAACATCTGACGGGGGGACATCTCGAGCGCTGGGCAGATAGACCCAGGACAGGACGTCAATCTATCCCTAGACACACAGACACACTCTATATGGGGCAATTTGGCGAACTCAATTGACCTTGATCCATGTTTTTGGACTGTGGGAGGAAACCGGAGAACCTGGAGGAAACCCACGAGGACACGGGGAGAACATGGAGACTCGTTTTGGGATTGGGATTCGAACCGGGAATCCCTAGCGCTGAGAGGAGAACATGCCTAACCACTAAAGCACCGTGCTGCCCCATGTTACAGAACATTGCAGTTATAAATATTTGATTAGAGGGGGTTCGAATCCCCATCTGGGTGGAGTTTCCATGTCCTCCCCGTGTCCATGTGGGTTTCCTCCGGGTTCTCCGGTTTCCTCCCACAGTCCAAAAAACATGGATCAAGGTCAATTGAGTTCTCCAAATTGCCCCATATAGAATGTGTGTCTGTGTGTGTAAGTGTGTGCACAGTGATAGATTGCCCCCCCCTGTCCCGAAACGGATGGGCATGGGGAACCCCCCACCCCGCGACCCTAATAGAGGATAAAGCGGAAGACGATGGATGATTGGAGGGGCGCGCTAGCTCTGTAGTTGGGGTGCATACTTGAGCAAGGCCTTCAATCCCGCAGGTCTCCCCTTTGACCACTAGGGGTGCAGGAGCGTGAAATTACATTTTGCGAGTTTTTTCCGGGGCGATGGTTCTTCACTTCAGCGCTGGATCTTTGGCGTCGTTGAAGATTTTGGGCCCCGTTTTGGTGACGTTCATGTAATCGTAAGAGGTAAGCCACACTACAGCACCGCCCTGGTACCTCTAGAGGATTTGGAATTTGAACCCGCACCCCTTTACCACTGGGCTACCACAACACAGAACCAACAACAATGGACATTTTCTAAAATAAGTTGTGGTATTGAACTCTGATGGTACAGGGTGTTTATAATTGTAAAAAAATACCGTAACCTGTACTCATTTAATTCTGGAGGTTGTTCCTGGACCCCTTCCCGTCCACTCCAGGCTCCTGGACCTGGACTCGCCGACTCACCGCTGTTCTGTCGGTACCAGATCTCGACGCAGTCCTCCTCCTGGGCGATCCGATGGATGCCATCATCAGGCTGGTTCCCGTCCCAGTAGTGGTACTCGTAAGGTGAACCGTCTGTCCACTCCATGGTGCCCTCCTGTGAGACACCCACAAAACCAGGACTCTTTAAAACCACCTGCCGCCCGCTTGCCCCCCTAACTTACCCTGCTACGACAAAGTGGACAACCCTGTGGCAAGGACCATTCTGAAGGACTCTGAACCATGTTGAACTCCACCCTGTTCATGGGAACTCCGCCCAGATGGATCGGGATTCGAACCTGGACCCCTCCTCATCTCATTGCATTTTGTTTCGGGGCGCTGGGCAGATACACCCAGGACAGGGCGCCAATCTATCCCTGGGCACACACTCACGCACTCTCTCGCACTATATAGGGGCAATTATGAGCGGCCACTTCACCTTGAATCCAAGTTTTTGCACTGGGGCGGAAACCGGAGAACCCGGAGGAAAACCCACACAGACACACGGGGAGGACATGGAAACTCCACCCAGATGGGGATTCGAACTGGGAATCCCTAGCGCCGAGAGGAGAACATGCCAAAGCACTAAGCCAACGTGCCTCCCAACATGGAAACTCCACAGTTGCAGAACTATATGAGCACAGTGAGTGGGTGGGTGGGTAGGGTGTTTTGGGCGCTGGGTCGAGACACCCAGGACAGATACGCACCAATCCATCACTGCAGACACACTCACCCACACAGATACACACATACACTATATGGGGGCAATTTAGAGCAGCCGATTCACCTTGAATCCACGATTTTTTGGACCGTGGGAGGAGAATGACATGGAAACTCCTCCCAGATGGGGATCTGAACCCGGTTCCCCGGCGCTGAGCGCTCTCTGATGTATTTAGTGTCTTTGATTTATCTCCTGTAGAGGGCGCACACTCTCTGAGGTAAATGCCGTGGTGCTTGCCAGTCGTGAGAGCAGCGCCCCCTGATGTACGTTTCTCTTTGTCGCGTTCACGTGGTTTAGCATGTTCTCCTCTCAGCGCACGGGATTCCCGGTTCGAATCCCCACCTGGGTGGAGTTTTCATGTCCTCCCCATGTCCGCGTGGGTTTCCTCCGGGTTCTCCGGTTTCCTCCCACAGTCCATAAAACATGGATCAAGATGAATTGAGTTCTCCAAATTGCCCCATATAGAGTGTGTCTGTGTGAGTAAAAGTGTGCCCAGTGATAGATTGGCGTCCTGTCCTGGGTGTATCTGCCCAGTGCCCAAAACACTCTCCCCTGGATGGGCATGGGGAACCCCCCCCCCCCATGCCCCTTATAGAGGATTAAGCAGAAGATAATGAATGAATACGCCATCCCGCGATGCAAAGCCACTTGTTTTGCTATTAAACCCATCAGCACGTCCCTCGCTGTTCCCTTTAAGAGCCGGGTGGCGCTCTGACTTCGGCGGATTGCTATTTCAACGGTGCAGCTACCTGGATCCAATGCTCTGCTTTATGAAGTTCTTCATTCGAGCGTGAACAGAGAACACCGCTGTGCCAGCAAACAAACTTCCTGCTTAATTAATAATCGCAGTGTGTGGCGCCACCATCGTTACGCTAACTAAATTTAAACTAGTAGCTGCTGTGTAGTCCTAATTAGAAGAGTTACGCGTGTATTCAGGTCCAGAACCGGAGGGCGCCGCAGCGGGAGGTTATTAACGCGGGGATTTTTCGGGTGGAGGGTTGCAGGTCGCAGGTTTTAATGAGCGTCGTTTGACCCGTATGCCGTCAGAAAGCTCCGGAAAAAAAAGATCCGATGGGTTCAGGTGACCGATCAAAGGCTTGCAGAACCGTCCTGGCGGGAACACACGCTGTGCGCTATTGGAGCGGAAGGTGGAGGCGGATCGGCTGGAGACATGTCGGGCCATAGAGCTAAGGGGGGCAACTTGGCAGCACTCCCCGAACGTGGTGCTCTATTGGGGGAGCGGCCAGGGTGGGTCGAGGCCCCCTAGTGTCTGAGTGTGCACAACACGGCCGCAGTCCAGGTCAGTTGGCACCATTTTTGTCTTTTCTGTCCAGCCGTTATCCTCCACCTAATCTTGTACGGGAAGGGGGGGGGCACAGTGGGTGGATGGGTAGGGTGTTTTGGGCGCTGGGCCGAGACACCCAGGACAGATACGCACCAATCCATCACTGCAGACACACTCACCCACACAGATACACACATACACTATATGGAGGCAATTTCGAGCAGCCAATTCACCTTGAATCCACGATTTTTTGGACCGTGGGAGGAGAATGACATGGAAACTCCTCCCAGATGGGGATCTGAACCCGGTTCCCCGGCGCTGAGCGCTCTCTGATGTATTTAGTGTCTTTGATTTATCTCCTGTAGAGGGCGCACACTCTCTGAGGTAAATGCCGTAGTGCTTGCCAGTCGTGAGAGCAGCGCCCCCTGATGTACGTTTCTCTTTGTCGCGTTCACGTGGTTTAGCATGTTCTCCTCCCAGCGCTTGGGATTCCCGGTTCGAATCCCCATCTGGGTGGAGTTTCCATGTCCTCCCCGTGTCCGTGTGGGTTTCCTCCGGGTTCTCCGGTTTCCTCCCACAGTCCAAAAACATGGATCAAGGTGAATTGAATTCTCAATATTGCCCCAGCGGCACGGTGGCTCAGTGGTTTAGCATATTCTCCTCTCAGCACTAGGGATTCCCGGTTCGAATTCCCATTTGGGTGGAGTTTCCATGTTCTCTCCGTGTCCGCGTGGGTTTCCTCCGGGTTCTCCGGTTTCCTCCCACAGTCCAAAAACATGGATCAAGTCAATTGAGTTCTCCAAATTGCCCCATATAGAGTGTGTCTGTGTGAGTGAGTGTGTGCCCAGTGATAGATTGGCGTCCTGTCCTGGGTGTATCTGCCCAGCGCCCGAGACGTTCGCCCCTGGATGGGCATGAGGAACCCCCCCCCCCCTCCCCGCGACCCTAATAGAGGATAAAGTGGAAGATAATGAATGAATGAATATTGCCCCATATAGAGTGTGAGTGACTGTCTGTGTGAGTGAGTGTGTGCCCAGCGATAGATTGCCCCCCTGTCCTGGGTGTATCTGCCCAGCGCCCGAGACGTTCTCCCCTGGATGGGCATGGGGAACGGTATGACACGTGTGCATGTGACCTGAGCATAGATTTCATTATATTTCTTTCATTTATTTAATGAAATGAACGTGTGCTTCTGTTTCTGGTGGTTGGTTCCATCATGAACACGTTCTAAAATAAGAACCGAGGCCCCGAGCATCGTCGTCGTTTTTCGGCCCTAAATGATTAGGTTCTGCTTGTCCTCAGACCGCCGGGGCGTGGTCAGGGTCAGGATTACCTGTCTCCGGTCGTGCAGGCCGACCCAGACGTCGGTGGGGATCCCCGGGACCCGGCTGTTGACCAGGTCGTACACGAACACGTTCTCCTCCCAGCTGCTCGAAACACAAAGAGGCGTCGGTGTTTGGAACCCGGAGCCGGAGCGGCGGGCGGGCGGGCGGGCAGGGGCGCTGCGCCTTACCTGTGGATGGAGGTCAGCTTGCCCGAGCGGTGGCCGTTGGAGAACTCGGCGCAGTACAGGTCCGCTTCGGCCCAGGTCCGGTTCAGGGGGAAGAAGCGGTAGCAGTGACCCTCGAACTCGGTCCAGAAGAGCGGGCAGATGGCGGGCCGGCCGAAGTCCGGCAGCTGCAGCGGGAGCGCTGGGACGGGTTTAAATATTAATGTTTGGACAGAGAATAACCCATACTGTGGGTTCTCCATTCACAGGGACATGGAGAACCTCATGGAATCCAGGTACCGTTGAAATAGCAATCCGCCAAAGTCAGAGTGCCACCACCCGGCTCTTAAAGGGAACGGCGAGTGACGCACTGATGGGGTTGATTCACGTTAATAGCAAAACAAATCACTTTGCGTCACGGAATGGCTTAATAAATCCGGGTGGAGTTTCCATGTCCTCCCTGTGTCCGTGTGGGTCTCCTCCGGGTTCTCTGGTTTCCTCCCACAGTCCAAAAACATGGACCAAGGTCAAATGAATTCTCCAAATTTCCCCATATAGAGTGTGTGTGTATGGGTGAGTGAGTGTGGCCCAGTGATGGATTGCCCCCCTGTCCTGGGGGGCCTGAAATGTTCTCCCCTGGATGGGCATAGGGAACCCCCCCCCTCCGCAACCCTAGTAGAGGATAAAGTGGAAGATAATGCGTGGATGGAGTTTCCATATGGGGCGGCAGGGCGGCTTGGTGGTTTAGCATGTTCTCCTCTCAGCACTAGGGATTCCCGGTTCGAATCCCAATCTGGGTGGAGTTTCCATGTCCTCCCCGTGTCTGCTTGGGTTTCCGCCGGGTTCTCTGGTTTCCTTCCACAGTCCAAAAAACATGGATCAAGGTCACTTGACTTCTCCAAAGTGTGTCTGTGTGAGTGAGTGTGTGTCCAACAATGGATTGGCACCCGAAACGTTTTCCCCTGGATGTGCATGGGGGACAACCCCCCCCCCCCCCCGTGACCCTAATATAGGATAAAGCGGAAGATAATGGATGGACTGCTCTAATTTGCCCCATATAGAGTGTGTCTGTGTGAGAGAGTGTGTGCCCAACGATGGATTGGTGCCCTGTCCTGGGTGTATCTGCCCAGCGCCCGAAACGTTCCCCAAGGCGGGCATGGAGAACCGACCCGTATAAGATTGAGAGGGGGATAATGAGGTGATGTGAATGAGGTCGGTCGGTCACCGGATCAGGACCGAATCTGACCTCAGGCTTTTGGTGAGTTCCTATTGAGCTCGGTGTCAGGCTTCACTGAGGTCTGATCTAAACCTTTAAAGGAGAAGCGCGCAGACGAGTCTGAGGACTTCGTCTCACGAGACACATCTCGGATGTCCAGATGACTGAAGTGGATCTACTGTGCGAGCGAACGCCGGGTTCACGACGTTACCGGACCCGAGACTCCCTCGACCCCTCGACTGAAGTGCGGCGGCCGGGCGCTCACCTGGTGTGATCTTCAGGTTGGTCGGGGGGAAGGCCCACACGTGGACGCCGGTCAGCAGCGAGGCCAGGTACAACTCCCAAACCAGCATCCTGGGGGGGGGGGGGGGGGGGGGGGGGGGGGGGGGGGGGGGGGGGGGGGGGGGGGGGGGGGGGGGGGGGGGGGGGGGGGGGGGGGGGGGGGGGGGGGGGGGGGTGTGTGTGTGTGTGTGTGTGTGTGTGTGTGTGTGTGTGTGTGTGTGTGTGGGGTGGTGGGGGGGGGGTGTTCCCCATGGCCATCCACGGGACAACGTGTTGGGACACACTCTATATGGGCCAATTCGGAGAACTCAATTGACCTTGATCCATGTTTTTGGACTGTGGGGGGAAACCGGAGAACCCGGAGGAAACCCACGTGGACTCGAACCGGAATCCCTAGCGCTGAGAGGAGAACATGCAAAACCACTAAGATTTTTGGAAGCAATATTATTCATAATAATAATCTCATGTTATCTAGGGTTGTATGTGTGTGTAGGGGGGGGAGGGTTCCCCATGCCCATCCAGGGGAGAACGTCTCGGGCGCTGGGCAGATAGACCCAGGACAGGACACCAATCTATCACTGGACACACACAAACTCACACACACACATTCTTTATGGGGCAATTTTGGTTCTCCTCTCAGCACTAGGGATTCCCGGTTTGAATCCCAATCTGAGTTTCCATGTCCTCCCCGTGTCGGTGTGGGTTTCCTCCAGGTTCTCCGGTTTCCTCCCACAGTCCAAAAACATGGATCAAGGTCAATTGAGTTCTCCAAATTGCCCCATATAGAGTGTGTCTGTATGAGTGAGTGTGTGCTCAGTGATAGATTGCCCCCCTGCCCTGGGTGTATCCCATGGATGGGCATGGGGAACAAACCCCCCCCCCCCCGCAACCCTAGTAGAGGATAAAGCGGAAGATAATGGATGGGTTTACTTTGTTGATCTTAGAACCTTTACATTTCTCTGAAAGGCCTTCTAGTGGATGTTATAAAGTTTGGCCACGCCCCCTTCTTCCTCCCTCCTCGTCGTCCTCCACTTTTCATACAGATGGACTTTGTAGTTCTACAATCACAGACTGTAGTCCATCTGTGTTCTTTGTTGTTGTTCGCCCCCTGTTGGTTCTCAGGAGCATCACAGAACAGGTATCATTTGGGTGGTGGATTGTTTATGGTCAGTTCTGCAGTGACACTGATGTGGTAAGAGAGGGGGGGGTTCATTGTAGTTTCATTTCTCCACCTCAGTGAAACTGCTGGGATAGGACTAATGCCCCCACCCAATAACCCCTGCTCTGTGATGGATGTGGTGTGGAGTTGTTATTTCTGCTGTCTGGCCTCCACCCCCCTGTTCCGTCTCCGCCCCGCGCTTTGCCCTGCGCTGTTGCTTAGCAACCACACGTGACCGCCAGATAGCCAGCTTTAATAAAAGGTGAATAATGCATCAGAATTAAAGGCTTTCACTTCGAAACGACAGCCTCAAAGATCAGGCGCCATTATCTCAGTCTCTGCCGCCATCTAGTGGTGAGAGAGGGATGTGCATGCGACCTGAGAAACTGCGGACTACAGTACATACTGTGTGCTCTGTTCTAATGCTCAGAACCCCAATAGTACCCCCACAGAGCAGGGGTTATTAGGTGGGGGCATTAGTCCTATCCCAGCAGTGTGACTGAGGTGGAGAAATGAAATTACAATGACCCCCCCCCTCACCACATCAGTGTCACTGCAGAACTGACCATAAACGATCCACCACCCAAATGATACCTGTTCTGTGATGCTCCTGAGAACCAACAGGGGGCGAACAACAACAAAGAACACAGATGGACTACAGTCTGTAATTATAGAACTACAAACTCCATCTATATGGTAAGTGGAGGACATAGATCGTCCCAATTTGGTGGGATGTTCTCCAGTTTCACCCCATAGTCCAAAAACATGGACTTAAGGGGAATTGGCTTCTTTAAATTGCCCCTTTCTAAATTGCCCCATATAGTTTTGTTTGAGTGTGTTTGTGTGTGTGTTCAGCAATGGGTTGGCACCCTGACCTGGGTGTATTTATCCGAAACTTACTCCCCTGGATGGGCATGGAGAACCCCCCCCCCCCCACGACCATAATAGAGGATAAAAGCGGACTTGCGATACCCGGTTCGAATCCCCATCTTGGTGGAGTTTCCATGTCCTCCCCGTGTCCGCGTGGGTATCCTCCGGGTTCTCCGGTTTCTTCCCACAGTCCAAAAACATGGATCAAGTCAATTGAGTTCGACAAATTGCCCCATATGGAGTGTGTCTGTGTGAGTGTGTGCCCAGCGATAGATTGGCGTCCTGTCCTGGGTGTATCCCCCCCCCCCCCCCAAGGTAAAGGTCTTGGCCTGCCAGTGTTCTGGAACCTTAACCCCCCAAAACCGGTTGCGGCCAGTTGAAAGCGGCTTGGTGCGAAATTTAGAACCCTGAACGTGAGGCGCTTGTAATTAGAACGCGGCTCTGGTTCTGGTTCTGGTTCTGGTTCTGGTTCTGGTTCTGCTCGTCAGTCGGTCGTCGGCGGCCGGTCGGTGGGTTTGATTAACGGGGACCTGCAGTGATCGCGCTGACCGCGAGGTGTCACTATCACCGCACGCAGGAATAAAGGGGAGGGTCAGGCCGCGCCGCTCGCACCGTTCAAACCCCGGGCTTCGTCCTGCTCTGCCCCGTCCGCTCGCTGCACGCTGTCTTTCGGGGGAACCGTGCAGGCTGTTCATTCCCCAAAAAATAAGTTGCGCCCCGGTTCGGTCGACGTCACCCCGTGCGGAAGCGGGTCATGCAGTCCTGGCGAAGGTAATGAGCCGCAAAGCCCTCGGGTCTCGGCTTAGCAGCGCCCATAAACTGCACCGCAACTGGAATGACTGGCAGCCCAGGTTGGTAGCCGCACACCGGCACTCTTTCCCACCATAGCGCGGGGATCCGGCGGCCTAAAGCCGGGGCTTCCACGTTATCGCGGGCGGGGGGTGACACCCGGGGCCGGGTCATGGTGCTGCTCCACGGGGAGGCTCCCCGGCGGCTCGCCGCGGTCTGGCTCGCCTTCGTTCGAACGTTTCAATTGTTTTTTCTCTTTGAATTCGTTAGCCACTTTAGCTCACGGGCAGCCATTCCGGCTCAGCCGTTAGCCGCCGCGCTAACTGTTTTGCCTCAACGTTACATGAACTCTACATTAACGTTTTGATTTTTTGGGGGGGCGGAACACTAAACCTAGACGTGTGTTTTAATTCCCAAACGTTTCCAATTCAGCGTTTTATTTATTTTTTTAGTAATGACTTGACTATCGGTTTCGTGGCTTCGTTGTTTTTGAATTCGGGGAAATCTGGTCGGCTTGACGGGCGGCCGTATCCCAAACGCCTTCACGCGCCCTCCCCAAGCGCCCTGCGTAGGCCGTCTCGGTCGAGGGCCGCGCGCGCCGCGTGTAGTGCACTCGGAGTCGGAGAGCGAGTGCGTTTGGGCGACGACCCGTCGAGGGCAATGTGGTCGTGGAAGTCTCGCCGTGTTTTTGTCTTTTTTTAGTCAGATTTAGACGTTTTCCGTCCGTTATCTCCACCATTATACTATATTAGGGGGGGGGGGTTCCCCATGCCCATCCAGGGGAGAACGTTTCGGGCACTGGGCAGATACACCCAGGACAGGGGGGCAATCTATTACTGGACTCACTCACTCACGCACACACACTCTCTATGGGGCAATTTGGAGAACTCAATTGACCTTGATCCATGTTTTTGGACTGTGGGAGGAAACCGGAGAACCCGGAGGAACCCCACGTGGACGCGGGGAGAACATGGGACACTCCACCCAGATGGGGATTCGAACCAGGAATTACTAGTGCTGAGAGGAGAACATGCTAAACCACTAAGCCACCGTGCCGCCCGACATGGAAACTCCATCCATCCATTATCTTTCACTTTATCATCTATTAGGGTTGTGGGGGGAAGTGGGGGGGGGGGGCGCCCATCCAGGGGAGAACGTTTCGGGCGCTGGGCAGATACACCCAGGACAGGACGACAATCCATCACTGGACACACACTCACTCACACAGACACACTCTATATGGGGCAATTTGGAGGACTCAATTGACCTTAATCTGTGTTTTTGGACTGCGGGAGGCATCATACTGCCATGACAGTAGTGCGGAATCCCCCCCCCAAACCGATCATTTAACTAATGCTATTATTCCTGTAAAAATTTTTGTAAGCGCGAGTTGTTAGTCATGTGTTTATTAATATTTATGTACCTACTTAAATGGAGCCTGTTACCTAGCAACATGTGAGTCTACTACGCCAGATGGGGCTACGCGGTGAGGTATAACTCCGTTCTGTGTGGTGACCCTTGCTAAGAAAACATCAACGCTTTTTTTAAATAAAAATTTTAACTTTTATTTTTTATTGCTTTGATCTCCGTCGTTTGTTTTCGAACCCCATCTCAGTCCGGCGTTGTGACGATGTTTCTCGCGAATGGTGTATGTCTCGGCCGCTGGGCAGATACACCCAGGACAGGAGGGGCAATCTATCACTGGGCACACAGACACACTCTATATGGGGCAATTTGGAGAATTCAATTGACCTTGATCCATGTTTTTGGACTGTGGGAGGAAACCCACGCGGACACGGGGAGGACATGGGACACTCCACACAGATTGGGATTCAAACCAGGAATTCGAAACGCTTTTTTTTTTTTTTTTTTTTTTTCTTCAAATTAATTAATTAATTAATTTTTTGTTGTTTTGATCTCCGTTTTTTGTTTTCGACCGGTGTTGTGACGATTTTAACGTAAACGTTAATGTACGTGTAATCGGTCGCTTCATGGTGGCTTATTTTTGGAAAACGGAGAGGGGGGGGGAATAAAAAATTAAAATCCCCAACAAAACAACTTCCACATCCTATAAATATAACGTAAACGTAAATATAATATTAAATATGAGCTTCCTCTGTGCACTGTAGCTCTAATCGCGCTCTCCTCCAATCACTGCTGGTGTAGCTCGAACCACGTAGCGGTGGAGAGACCTCTCCAGAAGCCTCTTGGTGGTTTGTTTAGAGTACATAAACCTCCGCAGGGTCCTGAAGAAGTAAGTATGTTAAATGTCGTGGCGTTCGACGCGATGGTGTGCCCTCGTATGGGACGCACACAGTTTCTCCACCCGTCCTTCGGCGTCCTCTCACCGGCCTCCTTGTCTTTTCAGAAGCGAAAGTGCAACAGCTGGACAGGAAGGTGTGAAGTGCACCATCTCTCGAGATCACGGTTCGGCGGCTCTTTACGACCCAGCGCGCGCTGAGCAGCCCGGCACGCCGACGCTGCACAATGATGCCTACACCATCGCTGGCACCCTGGAAGATGGAGGTGCGTCGTGGGTTTAAACGGTCCTCGCGTCCCGGTTGTGTTGCGCCGTGACAGGTTGTCTCAGGTTGTGACACCCCCCCCCCCCATACTTTACATACACTACTATTATCTTCCACTTTATCCTCTATTAGGGTCGAGGGGGGTTCCCCATGCCCATCCAGGGGAGAACGCTGGGCACACACTCACACAAACTCTATATGGGGCAATTTGGAGAACTCAATTGACCTTGATCCATGTTTTTTTGGACCGTGGGAGGAAACCCGGAGGAAGCCCACGCGGACACGGGGAGGACATGGAGACTCCACCCAGATTGGGATTTGAACCGGGAATCCCTAGTGCTGAGAGGAGAACATGCTAAACCACCAAGCCAGCGTGCCGGCCCTTTACATGCACTTATTTGAAATGTGTTGGGGTTGGGACAGGTGTCGTACTGCCCCCGTAAAAAAGAAATTTGGAGATGTTCTGAGACTTCACCTCAAAAAAAAAAAGAATCCATCAGGAGCATGGTGGCTTAGTGGTTTAGCATGTTCTCCTCTCAGCACTAGGGATTCCCGGTTCGAATCCCCATCTGGGTGGAGTTTCCATG
>JAFMOD010000052.1:1197324-1204824 GCA_019802435.1 Corydoras maculifer
TGTGTGTGTGTGAGAGAGGGAGTTTTCTGACGTGCCTTTGTTTTCGTTTTGCAGGTGTGTATGACGCTGACGGAGGCCTGGGTGAAAATGCATTTGGTTGGAAGTCGTTGGGGCAAGAGTTGAGGATCAACGATGTGACGGCGGATTCAAACAGTTTTCAGCATGGAAGTCGTGCTTTAGCTACAAAGGACATGAGGAAATCACAGGGTGGGTGGCGCCCTCGTCGGACGCACACAGGCTACATACACACTACATACGGGATTGTCACAGCTGGGGCAACCATCACGCGGGGTCGTAGTTGTGGCGAACAGTTGTTTAAGGGATTATAATAGGAGTGGCAACCGTTGCATACGGGGTGTTCTATTAGTTTTGTATTAGCATTGTAAATGAAGGGATGTATTAGTTGTGGCAACCGTTGTACATGAGGGATTATAGTAGGGGTGGCAACCGTTGTACATGAGGGATTATGGATTGAGGCGTCGGCTCATCCAGATGTACATGTCCCACACACTACATAAGGGATTATTATAACCATGGCAACCGTTTCGAGGGTATCATAGTTGTGGCAACAGTCGTTTGAGGGATTACAGTAGATGTGGCATCGTTGTAACTGAGGGATTATAGTGGCAGTGACAACCCTCACATATGAGGGGTCTTATTAGTTGTGGCAACTGTTTATTTGAGAGATTATATTCTGTGGCAGTGCCGTACATGAGGAATTATAGTAGCTGTGGCAACGTGAGGGATTACGGATTGAGGCGTACGCAGACCGACCGCAGGCTCATTCTGATGAGTCTCGTCTGACCGACCGTCCTCGGAGACCATCACGGGAGGACGTCCGGGAGCGGAGGACGTCCAGATGTACACGTCCCACATACTATATAAGGAATTATTATAACCGTGGCAACCGTTTCGAGGGTATCATAGTTGTGGCAACAGTCGTTTGAGGGATTACAGTAGTTGTGGCAACGTTGTTACTCAGGGATTATAGTGGGAGTGGCAACCCTTGCATATGAGGGGTGTGATTAGTTTTGGCAACTGTTTATTTGAGAGATTATATTCTGTGGCGATGCCGTACATGAGGGATTATAGTAGCTGTGGCAACCGTTGTTTTTTTTGTTGACGTGTCCTCTCGGTGCTTGCTGTACGCAGACCGACCGCAGGCTCATTCTGATGAGTCTCGTCTGGCCAACCTTCTGCGGAGGCTGTCGCGGGAGGACGACCGGGACCGGAGGCTGGCCACCATGAAACAGATGAGGGAGCTCATCGTACACTCCGAAAACAAAGTGGTGAGTCGTTAATACAAATGATTACAAATTTAAGCCGGTTACGGGGCGGCACGGTGGCTTAGTGGTTTAGCATGTTCTCCTCTCAGCGCTAGGGGTTCCCGGTTTGAATCCCAATCTCGGTGGAGTTTCCATGTTCTCCCCCTGTCCACGTGGGTTTCCTCCGGGTTCTCCGCTTTCCTCCCACAGTCCAAAAACATTCCAATTCTCCAAATTGCCCCATGTAGAGTGTATCTGTGTGTGCGTGTGTCCAGTGACAGATTGCCCCCCCCCTGTCCTGGGTGTATCTGCTCAGCGCCTAAAACATTCTCTCCTGGATGGGCATGGGCAACAGCCCCCCCCCCCCCCCGCGACCCCAATAGAGGATAAAGCTGGTTATGAGCAGTTGTTTAAAAGACTCTGGTTCCTTTTCAAAATGAGAAAACCTAGTGAGGACCGGAGCTCAATGGGGGCGGGGTGGAGGTGGGGTGGGGTTCCCAGGGGGGGGTGGGCTTTCCAGTGAGTGCGGGACACTAAGATTTGAGATCATGTCAACGTCTAAATGTAAAATAACCTGCATCTATCTGATTCGCTGAGAATAAAGGAGCTCAATGGTCCTACTGGGACCCCACCCCCCGGCCGTGTCCCCCGAAGTTAAGACGTCAAAGACACCGGTCCTTATACATCCACTGACCCGGGTTCTCGTCCTCAGGTTCTGGTGAAACAGTTGGACGCCATTCTAAGCACCTTGAGCGACGTTTTGAATGAAGGGTAAGACCTGGTTACTGCAGAACAGCGCTGCGGTCCCTCGGCTTTTTAAAGCCCGTGTGGTGCCAACAACCGCGCCCACCTCACTGAGATCACATCAATGCCTTTAATATGAGCGGCGTGGACTGACGCTCCGCTGCGGTTTTGTGCACGTTTGCAGGAGTAAGCTCCTGCAGGAGCTCCGACAGGAGGCGGCCTGCTGCCTGGGGCTGCTGTGCGCCGCCCTCAGCTACGAGGCGGAGAGGGTCTTCAAGTGGATGTTCATGAAGATCACCAACTGCACCAAGGACGAGGTGAAGCTGCTGTACCTGGTGGCGGTGTTTAAAGCCCTGGAGACGGCGGGGGAGAAGAAGGCCTTCTCACCTGTGATGCAGGTACGGGGGCAGACACTTGAGTGGGGTTGGGGTGGGGTAATACAGTACCAGGTTTAAAGGGGTAGCAGTTGGGGGTGGTTGACCATCGGGTTCTTGAGCTGCTGGTTCCTCAGGTGTCGGGGAAATTACCACCATGCCCACCCAGTAGAGGGCGTCAATCTATCGCACATTATATAGGGGCAATTCTGGGGATGGGGCAATTTGGAGCAGCCAGTTGACCTTGAAGTGTGTCTGGGGTATTCTGATGGGGGGTGGCATGATGGTTTAGCATGTTCTCCTCTCAGCGCTGGAGATTCCCGGTTCGAATCGCCATCTGGGTGGAGTTTCCATGTTCTCCCCGTGTCCGCGTGGGTTTCCTCTGGGTTCTCTGGTTTCCTCCCACAGTCCAAAAACGTGGATTCAAGGTCAATTGAGTTCTCCAAATTGCCCCGTATAGAGTGTGTGTACAGTGATGGATTGGCGCCCTGTCCTGGGTGTATCTGCCCAGCGCCCGAAACGAAAAGAGGATAAGATAATGAATGGATGTGTATTCTGATGGGAACACTTTGGGGAAGGCCCCGTTTCATTCCTGCTCTGACGGCATCATGGTATATAGGGCAAGTTCCATTGTGGTGGATGGAATTGGAACGCCAACCTGTACCATGGGGTACGACTTTGGGACGAATTAGAATGACGATTGCGGGCAGACGGACTCAAAACCCAAATCCTTCACAGATGAAGTTGTCGTCGTCTTAATACGTTTCTTGCCCTTTTTTGGAGTGTGGGTCATGTGACGTCCCCCTCTCTGTGCGCAGCTGGTCATGGGCAACCTGCAGTCCATTCTGGAGAACATCGACACCACCGAGCTGCTGTGCCAGTGCGTGAGGTGCATCCTGCAGGTGGCGCGCTGCTACCCGCACATCTTCAGCGCCAACTTCAGAGTAAGCCGGGTTCCGTCCGCCGGTTCCGGGTTCCTTGTCCTTCCGCTCGTATCCGGCCGGGTTCTAACGGTCCTCTTTGTCCCCCGTCAAGGACACCGTGGACGTTCTCGTGGGCTGGCATATCGATCACACGCAGAAGCAGGCGCTCACGGTGCAGGTCTCCGGTGAGTGTGGCTTCAGTGGCCGGGGGGGGCAGACTCCTGACGGTGGTGAGTCTCAGGCCGTGATCCGTCGATCTGTGTGTCCACAGGCTGGTTACAGAGTCTAGAGCAGTTTTGGGTGGCGGATTTGGCCTTTTCTACTACGTTGCTGGGGCAGTTCCTGGAGGACATGGAGGCTTATGCAGAGGTAATAACTTCATCTGTTCATTTAATCATAATCTATAATAATAATAATCTAATTATAATAATAATTATTAATAATCGGTAAAGCAATCAAAAACCAAAGTGGGAGTGGTTTGTACTTTAGGTGGGGGGGTGCTGATGGGTCTAACGAAGTTCTTAATTTTCTATGTATGGTTCTTGAAAACAGGACACCCATATATATATATATATATATATATATATATATATATATCCTCTATTAGGGTTGCGGGGGGGTGGGGGTTTGGGGGGGTTGCCCATCCAGAAGAGGATGTATTGGGCGCTGGGCAGATGCCCTCAGGACAGGGCGCCGATCTATCACTGGGCACAAAGACACATACATAAACATTTGGAGAACTCAATTCACTTGATCGGTGGGTGGGGGGGGGGCTTCCCCCATGCCCCATGGGGATCATTTCGGGCGCTGGGCACCCAGGACAGGACGCCAATCCATCGCTGGGCACACACTCACTCACTAACATGCGCTCGCACACACACTCTATATGGGGCAATTTGGAGAACTCAGTTGACCTTGATCCATGTTTTTAGACTGTGGGAGGAAACCGGAGAACCCGGAGGAAACCCATGTGGACACGGGGAGGACATGGAAACTCCACCCTGATGGGGATTCGAACCGGGAATCCATAGTGCTGAGAGGAGAACATGCTAAACCACTGTGCTACCCTTTTATTAGATACACCTCCTTATACCTCCCAATTACAGACTGCCCGGCCGCTCAAGGAGTCCCCACTGAGCCTCGGTCCTCACAAGGTTTCTTCCTTAAAGTAACAAAGTTTTTTTCTTGCTCCTGTCTCTTGGTCTTGCTCTTTGGGGGTTTAAAGGTTTATAACTCTGTAAAGCGAGGCAGCATGGTGGTTTAGCATGTTCTCCTCTCAGCACTAGGGGTCCCCAGATTGAATCCCCATCTGCGTGGAGTTTTCATGTTCTCCCCGTGTCTGCGTGGGTTTCCTCCGGGTTCTCCATGCATCAAGGTCAATTGAGTTCTCCAAATTGCCCCATATAGAGTGTGTTTGAGTGAGTGTGTGCCCAGCGATAAATTGGCGTCCTGTCCTGGGTCTATCTGCCCAGCGCCCGAAACGTTCTCCCCTGGATGGGCATGGGGAACCCCCGCCCCCCCCGCCCCCCGCGACCCTAATAGAGGATAAAGCGAAAGATGATGAATGAACTCTGTGAAGCTGCTTTGTGACGATGATCTGTATTAAAAAGCTCTCTATAAATAAATTCCTTGAACTGTAGTCCATCTGTATTTATGATGATGATGAAGATGATGCTCCTCCTCTTCACTTTGTTCTCTAGCTGTTGACGATCGCGATGCTTTATTTTTCAGGACCTGAGCCACGTGGTTTCGGGCGACGCCGTGGACGAGGACATCCCGCCGCCCGCCGTCTCGGTACCCAAACTCGCGGCCTTGTTGCGCGTCTTCAGCACCGTAGTGCGCAGCATCGGAGAAAGATTCCACCCGATCCGGGGTCCGCCCATCACCGAGGCGTACGTCAACGACGTGAGTGACGCGCGAGATCGGACCGCAGACCCGCCGGGTTCCGTCCGTCAGAACCACGTATCTGGGGTCAACAAAGGTTGATGTGTGTTCCATCACATGGCTTTGATCCTTAATGAAGATAAAGGTGCTGTGAGGTTGTTTATTAATATTGTTACTAAGCAACGGAACGCATGGGGGAAGATGCTGCCGATGACCTAGTCATGGGGGCCTCCTCCAGCATTTCAGCATCACACTATTAATCATGATCCGAGTGAGGAGGTGACGAGCACTATACAGTAACAGATAAACGTTTGGACACGCCCCCTTTTCGCTCCACCTATTGTCCATGTCCTCAGCTCCACGTCCTGTGAAGATGGACGTTGTAGTTCTACAGTTCCACTCTGTAGTCCATCTGTGTGTGTTCTACAGTACACACTGTGTACTCTGTTCTAATGCTCAGAACCCCAATAGTACCACCACAGAGCAGGGGTTATTGGGTGGGGGCATTTGTCCTATCCCAGCAGTGTCACTGAAGTGTTTAAATGCTGCACTAGAACCCCCCCTCACCCATCAGTGTCACTGCAGAACCGACCATAAGTAATGCACCACCCAAATGATACCTGTTTTGTGATGCTCCTGAGAACCAACAGGGGGCGAACAACAATAAAGAACACAGATGGACTACAGTCTGTAATTGTAGAAGTACAAAGTGCAGGGAGGGGGCGTGTCCTAACGTGGACCTGGCGTGCGTGTGCCGTACTGACCTCTTCTGTCCCGTGCCGCAGGTTTTGAACCGCGTGCTGGGCTGCATCACCACGGCCAAGCGGGTGTACTTCTCGGAGGTGGTGCAGACGGCGGGGAACGAGTGCGTGTGCGTGTTGCTGCTGAGCATCGACTCGAGCAGCCCGCTGACCGGCGCCGTGATGTCCTACGGCCTGGACCAGCTGGACAGCTGCCAGTCCTGCAGCGCCGACTACAGCCTGGCCGTCCTGAACCTGCTGACCCTGGTGAGCATGCTGCTTTGGAATCATGGGGCTTCAAACCCTGGACCGTCTCGCTGCACGTTGCTGCATGGGATGTAAAGCTGAAGGTTGTGGGTTCAGACCCCAGGTCTGCTGAAGTTCCCATGTGGGTCCTCGAGCAAGACTTTCCACCCCTCACTACTCCAGGAGGCGGTGTCCTTCTGTATGACCTCATAATTATCCATCCATTATCTTCAGCTTTATCCTCTATTAGGGTCGCAGGGGGGGGGGGTGTCCCCCCATCCAGGGGAGACCGTTTCGGGCGCTAGGCAGATACACCCAGGACAGGGTGCCTCCACGCAGGGAAACTCCATGCAGATTGGGAATCACTGAGAGGAGAACATGCTAAGCCTCCATACTGCCTATATATATATATATATACACACAATGTGTGTATATTAATAATAACATGGTGGGCGGCACGGTGGCTTAGTGTTTTAGCATGTTCCTCTCAGCAATAGGGATTCCCGGTTCAAATCCCCATCTGTGTGGAGTTTCCATGTTCTCCCCGTGTCCACGTGGGTTTCCTCTGGGTTCTCCGGTTTCCTCTCACAGTCCAAAAACATGAATCAAGTCAATTGAGTTCTCAAAATTTCCCCATATAGAGTGTGTCTGTGTCCAGTGATAGACTGGCGTCCTGTCCTGGGTGTGTCTGCCCAGCGCCAGAGACGTTCTCCCCTGGATGGGCATGGGGAACCCTACCACGACCCTAATAAAGGATAAAGTGGGAGATAATGAATGAATAATAATAATTTAAGTAACTAATTTAAATAATATATTTTAATAATTGCAGATTGTCGAGCAGGTCAACACCAAGCTGCCGCTCACGTTTGTGGAGAAGTTGCTGTCTCCAAACTCCAAGCTCCTCGGGTTGCGCTTCCACCGAGACCCAGAGGTGAGGCGCCTTCCACCGAATTTCCCACGCCCCCCCGAGTCCCCCCCCCCCACGCGTCTCATTCTGTTCCCCCCCGTCGGTCCTAAACAGGTGACGGCCGCGGCTCACGCCGTGTACCAGGCCGTCCTGAGCCTGAAAAACATCCCCATCCTGGAGGCGGCGTATAAACTGGTGCTGGGGGAGATGGGCTGCGCGCTGAACAGCCTGCTGGCGCCCCTCGGCCTGCCGCCGGCCTGCCCCAACATCCAGCACACGGCCTTCGGCCAGCTGCGGTTCGGACCGGACCGGGCCGAGTTCATCCTCGTCTTCAACCTCAGCGCGCTCACCACCATCGGCAACACCAAGAACTCCCTGATTGGGGTGAGCGCCGCCTCGTCTCCCTCTCCGGGTTTG
>JAFMOD010000052.1:1207324-1212467 GCA_019802435.1 Corydoras maculifer
CTGGACCATGTGATCAGAAGCTCCAAAACCGCAGGGGGGCAGTGTCCATCAAAAAGTGGTACGAGGACGGAATGGTTCTTCAGACCACCGGTTCTAATAGAAAGGTGCTGTCCAGTCCTGAAAGGACCCAGAGTGGACGTCGGAACTGGACCATGGACTTACTGACAGAAGGTGGAGGTCTGAGGAACCATGTTGTCGCCGTCATGTGGATGGAGGGGTTTATGTGGGTCACTCACCTGAAGAGCACGTGGTACCCCACGTTTCATTATGGGGAACCTTGTGTCCTGCGTTCATGTGGATGCCACTCTGACTCCACCCACCTCACCATGTTCCCTCCTTCATGGGAACTGTATCCCTAATGGGCGTGGCCTCAGGGATTCGTCGACCCGTTTGAGGGGTCCGGGGGACGTGCTGGATGAACCATGATCCATGGAGGCTCCACCTCACATTAAAGAGGAGATGCTGCGGACGTCTTGGTGGCGGACACTCCGACTCACTTTCAGGGGTCTAGTGGGAAGGCAAAAAGGGGGCTCAGCAGCACATTAGGGTGGAGGATATGTAACGTTCCGTGTGTGTTTAACCCATGTCCATCTTCCCCGGCGTTAGGAAGGAGCCGTGGTTGGAGAGGCTGTACCACAGCTGCCAGAGGCTGGAGAAGCGGGAGGGCGGCGCGGCGCCGCGGGCCCTGCTGAAGACCGAGGCCGTGCTCTGGCAGTGGGCCGTGTGGGAGGCCGCCCAGTTCACAGTCCTCTCCAAACTCCGCACGCCCCTGGGACGAGCGCAGGACACCTTCCAGACCATAGAAGGTAAGCCTCGGGAAGGGGGGGGGGGTCTCTAAAGGGCGTGGCGTTACGGGGGAGTGTGTTCCGATCGCAACCCTGTCGCCGTAGGGATGATCCGCAGCCTGGCGGCGCTCGGCCTGAACGGCGAGCAGGAGCTGGGGCAGTGGAGCGGCGGCGAGAGCGACGAGGGACACCACACCAACCAGCTGCGCCTGGCGCTCCTGCTGCAGTTCCTGGAGGACCTGGAGAAGCTGATGTACAACGCCTACGAAGGCTGCGCCAACGCCCTCACCGCCCCCCCAAAGGTAAGTTCCCCCCGTCCCCCCTCCTCCGCCCGTCCGGATGCAAATGGGCGCGGTCGTAACCCACGGCTCCGTCTCAGGGCATCAGGACGTTCTTCTACACCAACCGGCAGACGTGCCAGGACTGGCTGACCAGGATCCGCCTGGCGCTGATGAGGGTGGGGCTCCTGGCCGGGCAGCCGGCCGTCACCGTACGACACGGCTTCGACCTGCTGGCGGAGATCAAAAACAGCGGCGCGCAGGTACGATGGCGCACAGACCTGGACACCTGGAGGTCCCGCGGGTCCGGTATTTTATCATCACGGTGTTATTTATTCCAGGGTCCCGAGGTGGAGGTCCCCATCACCATGCTGGTGGAGGCCCTGTGTGCCCTCCGCTGTCCTGAGGCCATCCAGGGTCTGGCAGCCTGGAGCCAGTCCAACATGGGAAAGAGTCTCAGCTGGGTGTCCACTGTAGCGCTGCAGGCTGAGGGGAAGTGAGTGGGGTGGGGCGGGGCGGGGGGCGGGGGGTGGGAATGAACCGGACCTTCATATCGACTTGTGCTGAGTGTTAAGGTTCATTTATTAGCTTTAATGGAGAGGTTGCCATATGTAGCAGACTTCTGCTTAAGAAACAGTTGCCACAACTAATGAGAAACCCTCATTCAATTTGCCCCAACCACTAGAATGTCTTACAAGACACGGTTGCCCCAACCACTAGAATGTCTTACAAGACACGGTTGCCCCAACCACTAGACTGTCTTACAAGACACGGTTGCCCCAACCACTAGAATGTCTTACAAGGCACGGTTGCCCCAACCACTAGAATGTCTTACAAGGCACGGTTGCCCCAACCACTAGAATGTCTTACAAGGCACGGTTGCCCCAACCACTAGAATTCCTCGGTTGCGTTTCCCCGTCCGCTAGAATACCCCATCAGAAATGATTGCCCCAACCACAAGCATCACTCATTCGGGTTTGCCCCAATCTCTAGAATCCCTCTTTCAGGTTGCCCCAACTACTAGAATATCGTACATGACCAGATTGCCCCAACCACTAGAACACCACATAAATTAGTGCCCCAACCACAAGCATCACTCGTTCGGGTTTGCCCCAATCTCTAGAATCCCTCTTTCAAGTTGCCCCAACCACTAGAATATCTTACAAAACCCGATTGCCCCAACCACAAGCATCACTCTTTCCGATTTGCCCCATTTTCGATAATGCCTCCTTCAGCTTTTCACCCCCCAAGCTCTATAATCCCTCTTTTGGGTTGCCCCAACCTCTATAATCCCTCAGCAAGCCTAACCACTGGAATACCTTTTAAGAAATGATTGCCCTAACCACTAGAATGCCTCGTTCAGGTTGCCCCCAGCACTTGCATGACTTACAGGAAACGATTGCCATAACCACAAGCATCCCTCGTTAACTTATTGTGGATGTTGATTAAGCATTTGTTTGCAGTTTTTGTGTGTGTGTGTGTGTGCGCGTGTGTGTGCGCGTGTGTGTGTGTGTGTGTGTGTGTGCGCGCGCGTGTGTGTGTGTGTGTGTGTTCTAAACTGCGTTGTCGATGCCGCAGGTTCGAGAAGGCGGCGCTGGAGTATCAGGAGTTCCTGTGTGCCGTCACAGGAGTGGACTGCTCCATCAAGGCCTTCGACCGGTCCTTACTGAAGGTCGCCAACTCCACCACCTCCAGCCCAAAGCACATCGGCCCCGGCGGTAAGTCGCCCCGCCCACTTCATTAGACACGCCTCTCTGTAGTTGGTGGGGAAAGGTCACATGATCAACAAAAGTTCTGCGATCCTATCCCGTCTTTAGGGGACTGTAAGAAGACGTTGCTGTTGAAGTCCACAGAGTGCTCGCCTGACGTGCTGAACTTCGTGGCTAATAAAGCTTGCGAGTGCTACGTGGCGCTGAGCGACTGGGTTTCGGTGCAGGAGTGGCAGAGCAGCATGGTGGCGCTGAAGAAAAGCAGCAGCAACTCGACCACGGTCAACCTGAAGACCGACTTCAACTACATCAAGTGAGTTTCACCTTCACTGTCTGCACGCTCACGTCCTCAGAGCAGATCCCAGATCAGCGTCCCATAGAAAAAAAACTTATTTAGTTATTTTTTATTTATTATTTAGTTTGAATCATCTTCTGATTCTTCAATCTTCTTTCTGAATCTTGACTCTTTTTGTCTGTTTCTTGTCTCCCGACTCTTTTAGTCTCTGAATCCTAATTTTTATTTTATTAATGTATTTTTTTTATTTTTTATTTTGTCTCAGAACCTTGTGTCCCGATATTTATTTTATTTATTAATTGATATAAAAATTATTATTCTTTTTATTATTATTATTATTTTGACTTTCGACTCTTTTGGTCTCTTCTTGAATCTAGAATTCCAAATTTTATTAAAAAAAAATTTTTGTACCGTGTTTCCTGATATCTATGTTATTAATTAATAGAAATATTTATTTATTTAAATTTTTTTTATTTATTTTGGTCTCTGAACCTTGACTCCCGACTCTTTTTGGTCTCTAAATCTTAAATCTCAATTTTTATTTAATTAATTAATTAATTAATTAACTATTTTTATTTGGTCTCTGAACCTTGTGAGGGCGGCACGGTGGCTTAGTGGTTTAGCACATTCGCCTCTCAGCGCTAGGGATTCCCGGAATCCCCATCTGGGTGGAGTTTCCATGTTCTCCCCGTGTCTGCGTGGGTTTCCTCCGGGTTCTCCGGTTTCCTCCCACAGTCCAAAAACATGGAAGTTAATTGAATTCTCAAAATTGCCCCGTTTAGAGTGTGTCTGTGTGAGTGAGTGTGTGCCCAGCGATGGATTGGCGCCCTGTCCTGGGTCTATCTGCCCAGCGCCCGAGACGTTCTCCCCTGGATGGGCATGGGGAACCCCACCGCGACCCTAATAGAGGATAAGCGGGAGATAATGAATGAATGAACCTTGTGTCCTGATATTTATTTTATAAATTAATAGGATTAATTTATTTATTTTTGGTCTCTGAATCTTGAATCCCAATTTTTATTTTATTAATAAATTTTTTATTTAATTTTTTTTGTCTCTGAACCTTGTATCTCGATATTTAGTTTATTGATAATTTTAATTTCTTGACCTTTTTTTTATTATTATAAAATTTGTATTAATACGTTTTTTTTTTTTTATTATAATTTTTTATTATTATTTATATTTTTTATTTAATATAAAAAAATGTCTCTTTTTGACTTTTTGTTGCTTGGTCGTGGGCTTCCTATTGATTATTATTGATTTAATTGTGTGTGTGTGCGTGTGTGTGTCAGAGCCTTGAGCCGGTTCGAGGATGGAGATTTCTCAGAATGCCGTTCACAGTTGGAGCTGCTGCCTGGAGAGGATTGCGGCCTGCTGTCCCCGAACACCAAGGACAAACTGGGTAACGGTCACAGCGTCCCTCACCACCATCACCAGGATAATCAAAAAATCTTAAAAAAATCTGTCCTCCTGCCCCCTGCAGATCTGAAGAGACTCCTGCCCTCGGTCCTGAGCCCCGACCCGCTGGAGCTTCAGAAGTCCATCGAGGTTCAGCTGCTGCGGAGCGCCGTGGGAGCCGTCACCTCCTCCCATCTGGAGCAGGACCACAAAGTGCTCTCGTCTTCTGAGTGAGTGGAGGAGCTCCGTCGTGGGTTCGACCGCCGCTGTGTGAACCCCCCCCCCTCTCACGCCCATCTGATCGTTCCACAGCGTTTTGGTGAAGTACCTGAAGCAGACGGCCCGCATCGCCTTGGGACCGCTGCGTCTGTCCACGCTCACGCTCTGCGACACCCTGCCCACTCTCAACACCCTGCAGCTCCACTGCGCCAGCTCGGTGGAGGCCTCGCTCTGCAGCCAGCACCCGTCTGAGGTCGGGCCCTCGGGACACACCACACGTTTAACGTCGTTACAAACACTGGAGCTTTCATTCACTGAAGTATCTGCAAATTAACTATATAGATGATCGGGTGGAGGCATGAAAGGCTGGACGGGTGGATGCATGGATAAGTGGGTGGGTGGGTGGATGCAGTAATGAATGAATGGATAAGTGGGTGGGTTGATGTATGGACGAGTGGG
>JAFMOD010000052.1:1239576-1254019 GCA_019802435.1 Corydoras maculifer
GAAACTCCACCCAGATTGGGATTCAAACCGGGAAGCCACCGTGCCGCCCTGAGATGAACTTCAAAAAAAAAAAAACTTGCCACCCACGATGACTGGATGCCCCGCCAGCTCAGTGACGGGGCAACTTCGTGCCGGATCGATTACACAACCCGGCATGGCTCTAAATGATAAAGCAACCCGAGTCAAATGACGAGTCAATTTGTAGCGTGAGAGGTGCGCTGTCTATCGCTGGACACACGCTCACTTACTCAAACACTATATGGGGCAATTTGTAGAACTCAATTGACCTTGATCCATGTGTTTTGGGCTGTGGGAGGAAACCGGAGAACCAGGAGGAAACCCACGTGGACACGGGGAGGACAACGAAACTCCACCCAGATGGGGATTCGAACCAGGAATCCCTAGTGCTGAGAGGAGAACACCGTGCCACCCACCTATAACCTCAAAGCGGTTCCTCTGGTTCGGCTCGTTCGGTGAACCTCCGGATTTGAAGCGTCTGAACGTAAAGGTTCTTTAAATCCTGCACGTGGACAAACTTTTTGTTTTGTTCAGGTTGTGTCTCCAGCTGAGAATCGATTTCGTAAAACGTCTCTAATCTCGAGACGCGTGAGAACAAAAGACGGCCAGCTGGAGGCGACGTGAGGCTCCGACATGTTTCTAGAACTTCTGACTCCTTATTCCTCTTTAAAGACTTGTGTGACCTGTTATTTATTTTTTTTTTTTTTGGGTGTTCCTCAACGTGGAGCTTCACGCTTCCACAATTTATATTTAAAAAAAAAAATTTTAAACATGGTTTTAAATCAGTTTAACATCACAATAATTAATTAATTCATTTGTTCATTATCTTCTGCTTGGTCCTCTATTATATTAGGGGGGCGGGGAGAACGTTTTGGGCGCTGGGCAGATAGACCCAGGACAGGATGCCAATCTATCGCTGGGCACACACTCACTCACACAGACACACTCTATATGGGGCAATTTAAAGAACTCAATTGACCTTGATCCATGTTTTTTGAACTGTGGGAGGAAACCCACGCGGACACGGGGAGAACATGGAAACTCCACCCAGATTGGGCTTCGAACCGAGAATCCCTAGGGCTGAGAGGAGAACATGCTAAACCACTAAGCCACCGTGCTGTCCCCTAAAAATATCCATCCATCCATAAGATAAACCTTTATTTGTCCCACAATGGGGGGAAATTCACATTCTCAGCAGCAGATACAGAGGAGGGTGGAAAGGTTTCGGGCGCTGGGCAGATCCACCCCGATGGAGAGAACATGCTAAACCACTAAGCCACCGATGTGAAGTAGGAAAAATTTCAAAGGGAGTTAGAAATCTATATATATACAAGATAAAAATCCATTCATCCATTATCTTCTGCTTGATCCTATATTGGGGTCGTGGGGGGGGGGTTCCCCATGCCCATTCAGAGGAGAAAGATACACCCAGGACAGGGTGCCAATCTATCACTGGACACACACTCACTCACACACACACTCTATATGGGGCAATTTGGAGAACTCAATTGACCTCTATCCATGTGTTTTCGGACTGTGGGAGGAAACCGGAGAACCCGGAGGACAACCACGCGGACACAGGGTGAACATGGAAACTCCACCCAGATTGGGATTCGAAGCGGGGAATCCCCAGCGCTGTAGAGGAGAACCTGCCAAAGCACTAAGCCACCGTGCCCCCCCCCCCCCCAAAAAAAAAAATATATATATATATTGTGACACTAATTTAGATTGTGTGCCGTTCGAAACCCGCGAGTAAATTTTTTTTTATTTATTTTTTTTTTACATACGATATATTTTGTTTCTAGTTTGTCTTTATTATTAATTAATTAATTATTAATATTGTTAATAAAATGTAGACGGTACGGGACGTTGGCAGGCGGTGACGTCACGGCTGCCGTTGGCGTTTGAATAAAAGCGTCGCGTCATTCCGTAACGGTCAGTCCCGCAGCGAGCTGAGGGCGCGTCACACAGCCGAGCCGTCGAAAGCCGTCACACCCAACAGCGTCATGGCCGAGGGGGACAACAAGAGCGCCAACCTGCTGGTGAGTCCGCCGCCGGACGGCTTTCGACGTCGACGGTTTCTCCCGAGGAATTAGCTCCTGTGGCTAACCTGGTTAGCACGCCTGTCCTCCTAACGGCGCTCTCTGCCCGTCAGCAGTGACGTCCCGTTTACATTGTGATTTACATAATTTCGTCATTATCGCCCGTGTTTTGCACGTCATGGTCTTTTAAATAGTGAGATATTGGACCACACCGCTTATAGCTGTGTTTTAATGAACAAACGAGTCTTCGGACGCGGAATCGACTCCGCACCTCCGCACGCTACAAATTGCCTCGGTTTAAAAGGAGTCGACTCGGGTTGCTTTATCATTTAGATCCATGCCGGGTTGTGTAATCGATCCGGCACGAAGTTGCCCCGTCACTGAGCTGGCGGGGCATCCAGTCATCGTGTGTGCCAAGTTTTTTTTTTTTTGCTTTTTGAAATTCAACTAAGCAAGGTGGCTTAGTGGTTTAGCATGTTCTCCTCTCAGGGAGTCCCGGTTCGAATCACAATCTGGGTGGGAGTTTCCATGTTCTCCCCGTGTCCGGGTGGGTTTCCTCCGGGTTCTCCGGTTTCCTCCCACAGTACAAAAACATGGATCAAGTCAATTGAATTCTCCATATTGCCCCATATAGAGTGTGTGTGTGTGTTAGTGAGTGTGTGTCCCGTGATAGATAGCAGACTTTTTTTTTTATCCAAAGCGACTTACCAGGTGAGCACAGGGTTCATCAAAACACCCCAGGAGCAAGGAGGGTGAAGGGCCTCGCTCAAGGGCCCTAAAATAACTTCCATCATCTTCTGCCTTATCCTCTGTTAGGGTTGTGTGTGTGGGGGGGGATGCCCCATGCCCCATCCAGGGAAGAACGTCTCAGGCGCTGGGCAGATACACCCAGGACAGGGCGCCAATACATCGCTGGGTACGCACACATAACTCACTCAAACACTCTATATGGGGTAATTTGGAGTACTCAGTTGACCTTGAATCCATGTTTTTGGACTGTAACTAACAAAATCTGGTCACCCTAACCGCAATGGACCTGGGATTTGAACCGCCAACCTTCAGATTGACATCCCAACGCCCTAACCGCTGATCTACCGCTCCCTATTATTATAAATGAGCCAAAGTGTTGCTTCCTTACATTAAAAACCATCATCAGGCGCACATTAAACCAATTTTAATTAACCACTGGGTTAATTCCGTCCTGACCCACTTGTGCATCTTGGGTAATATGGCCTGATTATTTCACTTCAGGTCTCCTGGTGATTGGTGTCAGCGATGGTTTGTCGCCCACACCTCATAAGCAGCTCCCCTGCAGCATGGCTGTAACAATTAAGTGATGAAGCCTGCCGACCGCATCTTTTAAACTGTGTCTCGTACGGCGTTTGTGGCTGGTGTGACCAACTCGGAGAACCAGTACGCTTTCCGAGAAACTTTGCTTATTGATTTTTCAAAGGTGGACGGCGTGGTGGTGAGCTCATCCACCTCTCAGTGCTGGGAATGCAGGTTCGATTCTTGCAGTTTCCATGTTCTCCGGTTTCCTTCCACATATATATAATCCATCCATTATCTTCTGCTTTATCCTCTATTAGAGTCGTGGGGGGGGTTTCCCCATGCCCATCCAGGGGAGAACGTTTCGGGCACTGGGCAGATACACCCAGGACAGTGCGCCATTCCGTTTCTGGGCACACACTCACAGAGACACACTCTATATGGGGCAATTTGGAAAACTCAATTGACTTGATCCATGTTTTTGGACTGTGGGAGGAAACCGGAGAACCCGGAGGAAACCCACACGGATATGGGGAGAACATGGAAACTCCACCCAGATGGGGATTCGAACTGGGAATCCCCTAGAGGAGAACATGCTAAGCCACTAAATCACCGTGCTGCCTATATATACAGGAGTGGGGGGGTTCTCCATGCCCATCCAGAGGAGAAGTTTTCGGACGTTGGACAGATGCAGCCATGACAGTCAGTCAGTATATCGCTGGGCACACGCACACAGAAACACTATATAAGGGCAAATTAGAGCAGCTAATTCACCTTGAACCCATGTTTTTGGACTTCGAGAGGAACCCGGAGAACCCAAAGGAGACCCACTGCGACACGAGGAGAACATGCAAACTCCGCCGAGGTCGGGTTTTGAACCTGGATCCCCGGCTGATCGTTCTGTGCGATATCATTGAGCGGTAACTCCTCCCGACAGGCCCAGGAGACTGTGCAGCTGGAGGAGCAGCTGCAGGGCTGGGGGGAGGTCATACTAGCCGGAGATCAGGTCCTGCGCTGGGAGAAACCATGGTTCCCTGGAGCGCTGGTGGGAGTCACTACGGTCCTGTTTCTGTAAGTATACCCAAAACCACCCACGTGGCTGTTTACTGCCCTCTGCCAGATTAAAGGGATATCGGGGGGGGATTAGACTCCGACCCGTGGATTAGACCCGCACTGTGTTTTCTTGTCTGGAATTCAGTATTGTTTTGTTTTTCTTATATAACGTACTGCTGGTACTCGTCAAGTTATTGGGTCACTTGCGTGATTTATACGCCATAATTTTAGGGGTGGGTAACCCTTCTACTAAACACACAGAGGTAGTAGACTAGAATGACTAGTGTGTGCCATATCCATGCTCCTCCACGGGAAAACACGTTGGGAGATGGGTAGATAAACCCAGGACAGGGTGCCAATCACACAGGATACACTCTTTCACACACACTAAATAGGGGCAATTTAGTGCATTAAATTTATCCCACCTTGAATCCATGTTTTTGCACTGTGGAGAGAATCCGTATGAAACCCACACAGACACAGGGAGAACATGGAAACCTGGATCACCAGAGCCGAAAGGCCGACGTGCTAACCACTACGCCTTCGTACCGCCCTGCCCTCAGGATTATGATGTGGTACCATATTCCTTTGAGGCCAATCACAGTTCGGAACTTCTTCTATTCGTTATCTTCCGCTTTATCCTCAATGGGGGGGGGTTCCCCATGCCCATCCAGGGGAGAACGTTTCGGGCGCCGGGCAGATAGACCCAGGACAGAGGGGGCAATCCATCGCTGGACACACACTCACTCAAACACACTCTATATGGGGCAATTTGGAGATTTCAATTAACTTGATCCATGTTTTTGGACTGTGGGAGGAAACCGGAGAACCCGGAGGAAACCCACGCAGACACCGGGAGAATATGGAAACTCAACCCAGATTGGGATTCGAACTTCTTGTGAGATATAATTTTGTACTTTCTGTATCTGCTCTAAAGCGCCACCTGTCGTCCGAAGCGTGTCGTAAACGTCTTTTCTTCAACAGGCTCGTCTACTATTTGGATCCCTCGGTTCTAACTGGACTCTCCTGCGCCGTCATGGTCCTCTGCCTGGCTGACTACCTGGTGCCCACCCTCGCCCCGCGGATCTTCGGCTCCAATAAATGGTAAGTGGCCTGATGTTTTTGGGGTGAGGGGATGGGGTGGGGGGGGGTTATGTAGCAACACAAAGTGTGACCAGATGTAAATGTAGGTGGAGCATTAGTCATGCAGTGGCCCCTGTCCAATCCTTTCGAAGCATTTTCTACTCTGATGCCCCCCCCCCCCCCCACTGATGTTCTTTATGTATTAAAAACAAAAACAAACGTTTTCTAACTGAACTTAATCGGTTGGTCGATATCCGTCTCTCTCTCTCTCGCTCGCGCACTGCTGGCTTTGCTGACTGGCAGACCGCAGTTGCTGCCGGGTGTTGGGTGTCAGGCGGAAGGCCAAACTGACTCAGCACTAATTGCCCCAGCTGACCGAGCCGGGTACCGACACCCCGCTGTTCCTCTTTCAGTCAGCTGAAGGAGCTCGGATCAGAGCACAGGGGGGTTATTTTCGAGTCTGGCAGTGTCCTCGTGAACCCCGGCTTCGTGTTTATGGTCATGTTTGAAGTACAGGTTGCACAGCTGGGGAGGAGGGGGGTGGAGAGGGGGGAGGGTGTTTTCGCATCAAAACTGGACTAGAATGTGGATGTGAATTTCAGAACTACCCCATATAGGGTTGAATATGGATCCTGCGATCAGATCATGGTTGTCGTGGCGTCGGCCTTCCACCTGAGGGCGCACCAGGGCGCACCCCCCCACACGCACACACACGCGCGCGCACACACACACAGTTCACTTCAACTTCTCAGCTTTCCCCTGAGCACCTGACTTTGAGTACCAAAGGTGTGTGTTAAGACTCGTGTAGTTGTTCTGTGCCCCCTCTGGTGGACACACGATGCCACGTCATCATAACCTGATGGTGAGATCCATATCCCACGATTTTGAGATCCCAAAATCATGAGACGTCACGACTCGTTTCGTCCGTCTGTCCGTCCCGCAGGACCACGGAGCAGCAGCAGCGCTTCCATCAGATCTGTGGGAACCTGGTGAAGACGCAGCGCCGCGTGATCGGCTGGTGGAGACGTCTGTTCGCCCTCAAAGAGGAGAAGCCGAAGATGGTAACGCCGACCGAGACGTTTTTAATTTTTTTTTTTAATTTCACTTCCGTCACCCGAGAGTGAGATCACGGTCCTGCCCTCGTTTGTGAACCTCCGGTTTCGTTTCCTCTGCAGTACTTCCTGTCCGTGATCAGCAGTCTGCTGGTGGTGGCTTGGATCGGACAGCAGGTCCACAACCTCTTCCTCACCTATCTGATTGGTAAGCACACGACGGGACTTGCCGCCTCCGTTCGGGTTTGTTTGGGTAAAGGGACCCTGGAGAACCAGATGCTTTCACATCCGCTGCAGAGGATAAGCCCCACCCACTCTGCAGATGTGACATTAATAAACCTGACCTTCAGCACAGTTCACACTTAAACTCCAGGGTGTGAGATCTTTTTTTTAACGAAGGCAGATTTTTTTATAAACCCTGAGTGCAGGTTGCACTCGCTCAGGAACGTCCTGCAGCGGAGCTGAGCGAAGGCGGCGGTATGTAGGGCAAGAAAACACAGCGGCCTAAAAATAAACTGGTCATCGGGCATCTGGACGAGCGTTCAGGAGAAGCCGGGATGGTGTGGGGACAACTTTCACTTTTGTCTCTGAGACGTGATGGTGTTTTATTAAAGCGGAAACGAGGGTGAATGTGATCAGGTGAATGACGTAAGTCACGTTGTTATTGGTTTAAGGAATTGTAGTTATGACAACCATTTGAGAGATCGTAGGTATATCAATTGTTTGAGGGATTGCTTATAGAAACTGCTATTTGAGGGATTACAGTAGTTGTGGCAACGTTGGTGTTTTGAGGGATTACAGTTGTTGTGGCAACCGTTGTTTGAGGGATTACAGAAGTATTTGCAACCATTGTATATGAGGGATTGATAGTAGTTGTGGCAACCATTGTTGGAGGGATTATATCAGTCAGGGAGACCACGAAGCATCCGAATTTCTGTGCAGCTTTGTTTTTGTTGCTTTAACGATGACGATCTTAATCATTTTTGTCTTCATCCTTAAAAGGAAAACACACCCCACAGTGACGCGACCTCCGTATCATCAGCCCGTACTGTTATTGCTCCCGTTGCCCTGTAGGGGGAGTTTTCGTTCCCTAATACACCTCCTCACCCCTTTGCGTTGACCTTCACAGTGACCTTCCTCCTGCTGCTCCCCGGCCTCAACCAGCACGGCATCATCACCAAGTACGCCGGCATGGCCAAGCGGGAGATCAACAAGCTCCTCAAGCACAAGGAGAAGAAGAACGAGTGAAGGCGGCGCCCGCCGGTGGAGAAGAGGCGTGGCGCGGTCGGCCATACACCCTCATCCTGTCTGAAGAATGTCACTGGAGCGGCAAGGTCGCAGGTTCAAACACACTCACTCGGCGCTTTAGAGCTCTCCACACCCCCCCACCTCCACCCCCCACCTCGCAGAACAATTCAGGTCTCCTGTATGTCTTAGTGTCAGATCGGCGCTCCGTCACGTCGTCGGGTCTCTCGCTTTTACGCTGTTCTGTTTAGAAAGAAGCAGACGATCGACTACTGAAACCTCGAGAACGTCGGGGTTTTTTTTTTAGTAGTTTTTTGCAGAAGTAGCATCGTGCATTTCAGACGGCCTCCGTACGTGTTCATCCTCTGTGATGGAATCGAAGGATCGAATCTTAAAACCGCAACGGAACGTTAAGAGGATGTTGTTTGAGAACAGGGGGAGGGGCGGGGGGAGGGGGTCCGGACTGGTCACTGCTGTTGGATTTGGATGCGCCGTCCTTTTGAATGTTGACCCGCTTCGCGCCCGCGTTTGTTTCCACTGTAAATACTGCCGCTTCTCTTTCATCTCTATATCCGCGTCCGGTCGCCTGTGTGTGTGTGTGTGTGTGTGTGAGACGCCTGTCTGTCTCTCTGTCCGTCTGTCACTCTGTCCGTCTGTTGAGTTCCCCTTTCATTTCAACTTCTCAGTGTCAGTTCAGTGTCTTAATAAAGACTGATTTTAAAGTCGTCCAGCGGAACCCTCTGCGTTTCTTTACCCTCTGAAGCGGAAGGTCAGAAGTATGTGATTGGACTCCTGAACCGGAATCGGACGTCACGCGGACACGGGGGGGCACGTATGCCGTGGGCTCTTTATTCAGTTGCATTTTATTGCAGTATAAATGCTGTTGGAGTCTTAGATCGATTTTGGGAGGGTGTATTAGGGTAAACCCGTAAGGGAGAACAAGTTAAACTCTGTGTATATTGGTGCTAAGAAGGACAGCGTGGTAACTCTGTGATTGGGATGTGGGGTCATCACTCCCACTCCAACGAAATGGGGGCCTAACACTACGTCCTGCGTGTGATGTGGGGGGGGGGGGTTCTCCGGTTCGGCCGCCACACGCGCAGTGGACGCAGGGTGGAGGGGTGCCTCTGCTTTACCCCCACCCCCCACCTCCACCCGTCAGACGTAAGGTTTAGTACAGACGCAGGGCGGTGCAGTTGGTCTCTTGACGCCGCGGGACCAGAATCTCCCTCTCGATGGATGGCTTCCTCGGGTCCCCGGGCCCCGCAGAGTTCCGCTCTTCTCCTGTGGGGGGGGGGGGGGGGTGATGTGAGAGCCCGTATTAATTTATTATTTACATTTAAATAAAAACTAAACGTTTTTCCTGCAGCTCTAGGTTCATGGCAATAAAATAGGGAAAAAATGCAAAGGACTGGGACTATCCCGTCACTTACCCCCCCCCCCCCCCCCCCCCAAGATATTGAAGCAAACGTCATATATTGATTTATTTAAGCTGCTATTCCTGATTAGAATCAGAGGGGGGTGCTGCAGTATCCAGCCATCCATTATCTTCCGCTTTATCCTATATTAGGGTTGCGGGGTGGAGAACATTTCAGGCGCTGGGCAGATTCACCCAGGACAGGGTGCAAATCTATCGCTGGACACACTCACACAGACACACACAATCTATATGGGGCAATTTGGAGAACTCAATTCACCTTGATCCATGTTTTTGGACTGTGGGAGGAAACCGGAGAACCCGGCGGAAACCCACGGGGAAACTCCACCCAGATTGGGATTCGAACCGGGAATCCCTAGTGCTGAGAGGAGAACATGCTAAACCACTAAGCCACCGTGCTGCAGTATGCTTTCCAAACTAAATAAACTGAGTATAGCGGTCAGTTTTAAACAATAACGGTGCTACCTGTGATGATGTCATGGTGATGCCAGTAAGTGGGCCGACCGCAGGTACGAGCGGGCCGAGTGACCGCCGCAGGACCGCAGTGGTCCGAGCTGTAGGAGCTCCTGTAAGCCACGCCTCTCGCCGGGTTGGTCACGCCTTTCATGTCCAGACCTTCTCGGTTTCGAATGCGGTTCCGGACTCTCAAGCCCCGCAGGACGTCGTGCTGCATGTGGACAGAGGTAAGAACTGGACTTGGGTTATATGTTTGGCCACGCCCACTTCCTGCTCCACCCTCTACCATATAGATGGACTTTGTAGTTCTACAATTACAGACTGTAGTCCATCTGTGTTCTTTGTTGTTCGCCCCCTGTTGGTTCTCAGGAGCATCACAGAACAGGTATCATTTGGGTGGTGGATTGTTGATGGTCAGTTCTGCAGTGACACTGATGTGGTGGGGGGGGGTTATTGTAGTTTCATTTCTCCACCTCAGTGACACTGCTGGGATAGGACTCATTCATTCATTATCTTCCGCTTTTATCTTCTATCAGGGTCGCGGTGGGGTTCTCCATGCCCATCTAAGGGAGAACGTCTCAGGCGCTGGGCAGATACACCCAGGACAGAGGGGCAATTTATCACTGGACACACACTCACACATACACTGTATATGGGGCAATTTGGTGAATTCAATTGACCTTGATACATGTTTTTGGACTGTGGGAGGAAAGCGGAGGACCCGGAGGAAACCCACGCAGACACGGGGAGGACATGGAAACTCCACCCAGATGGGGATTCGAACCGGGAATCCCTAGCGCTGAGAGGAGAACCAAAATTGCCCCATATAGAGTGTGTCTGTGTGAGTAAGTGTGTGTCCAGCGATAGATTGGTGTCCTGTCCTGGGTCTATCTGCCCAGCGCCCAAAACGTTCTCCCCTGGATGGGCATGGGGAACCCCCCCGCCTCTGCACACACACACAACCCTAGATACATGAAGACTCCACCCAGATTGGGATTCGAACCGGAAATAGCCAGCGCTGAGAGGAGAACATGCTAAACCACCATGATAACCCCTGCTCTGTGGTGATATCACTGGGGTTCTGACCATCAGAGAACACAGAGAACGTCGTTACTGAGTTCCTAATGAAGAGCTCGGTGAGCGCAGACTGAATCTGGTTCGTACCGGTGTTACTGGTTTGAGGTTGTGGACGTCCCTCGAGTGTGTGGTGCATGCTGGGACAGTGATGATGCTGGTCAGGGGACTGTGACGATGCTGCGAGGGGTAACTGGGGTCCCTCAGAAAGAAGATCAGCGGTTTTCCATCATGGCTCCTGCCAGAAAAGCTCTGCGGACCAGAAATGCAACACTGATGGTGAGACGGAACCGTGGACGGAGGAGACGGAGGAACAAGGGTTCCAGCAGCCACGGCCTCACCTCTGTGTGAGTGGTGGAGTACAAAGGTTCGTCTTCGTCTCTGAGAGAAAACGTCGTCTGGTGCATCTTTCGGTCCGAGACGCGTCTTCTGTTGCTGGATTCATAATGCAACCTCCCGCTGGAACCGGAACCGGAACCAGAACTAAACAGGTACCGTACTCCACTGTTATCACCGTGTGTGGGTGTGTGTGTGTTGCCTTGCCGCGGCTTGTGACCATATTTCCTGCAAACAGTGTAAACGTTAATTCGCGCACCGTTAAAATAGCAATCCGCCAAAGTCAGAGCGCCCCCCTGGCTCTTAAAGGGAACGGCAAGTGACGCGCCAAATTGGTGTATCGCCCGTTACGCCCAAATCACACCCATGAATCACGTCATCACGACGGCAAGGAACCACTGACGCCCTAAATCAAGCTACGAGGTGTGCGGTTGACGGCTGGCAAAGAAGACGACTCGGGGTGGATTGAATAGAGTATATGAACCTCCACAAGGTCCTGCTGTTTGTTGTTCTTTAAGGTGGAAGTCTTGTGAGGACCGAGGTTCAGCCGGGCGGCATCAACGGTACTAATATTTTTGTCGTATCACCGCGACCCTAATAGAGGATAAGCGGGAGATAATGAATGAATGAAAGGGTCACAGTGGGGTTCCCCATGCCCATCCAGGGGGGAACGTCTCGGGCGCTGGGGAGATAGACCCAGGACAGGGCGCCAATCCATCGCTGGGCACACACTCACTCACACAGACACACTCTATAGGGGGCAATCTTGAGAACTCAATTAACTTGTTTCATGTTTTTGGACTGTGGGAGGAAACCGGAGAACCCGGAGGAAACCCACGCAGACACGGGGAGAACATGGAAACTCCACCCAGATGGGGATTCGAACCGGGAATCCCTAGCGCTGAGAGGCGAACGTGCTAAACCACTAAGCCACCGTGCCGCCCATTAATAATAAAATATAAATCCGGACTTATTTTTTACGTTAATCAAAATCGTATATTAAATTTAAACATAACGTTTTTAGAATTGAGACATTATTAAAAAAAAAAAAAAAACTTAATTTTATGTTCCCGATTGTTTTTTGTTTTAATTAAAATTAAAATACACCTTTAATTTATTTAATCATTATTTATTTAATCGTTTGTTCGGCAGCAAATCAAATCTGTATTAATAAATCAAATCCAATTTAAATAAAAAAGAGCACAATCTTACCCGCAGTGCATCGTTGCGGCGATCACGTGACGTTGTTTGTGTTACCAACGCGACCCCGCAGAGGAAACAACTTTAAAAAAATTAAAAAACGTTTTTATTAAAATAAAGACGATAAATTAATTAATGAACTCATTTTATTTACTAATCAAAGGTTCGTCGGTGAAATGAAACCGAACCGTATAAAGAGAACGTCGACGTCGCGCGACAGGATGTCAAATACACGACTATGGGAATGTAGTGCACTTGAAAGTAGTGCACTAGATCAACTGTTTTCAACCAGACAGTTTAAAGGGCAAGAACGTAGGGATGGCAGGGGTGATTGGAATTAGTCCCGATTCTTTATTAAAGATTCGATTCGATATCGAATTTTTCAAGCCAACTTCTATTATGTTTCAAACTTAAGAATAAAATACGATTCAGAACGTAATGGCTTTCTTTTAATCACATTTATGTTTTTAATAACCTTTTATGTCGCTAATAAATCAACAATAAACCTTTTGTTGAGGTAGAAACGGTTCCACCTGCACTAAAAAAAGTCAAGTAAAATAAAATAAATTCAGTCATCCATTATTTTCAGCTTTATCCTCTATTAGGGTTGGGAGGGGGGGGGGACGTTTTAGGCGCTGGGCGAAAACACCCAGGACAGGACGCCAATCTATCGCTGGACACACTGACTCACACAGACACACTCTATATGGGGCAATTTGGAGAACTCAATTGACCTTGACCCATGTTTTTGGACTGTGGGAGGAAACCGGAGAACCCGGAGGAAACCCACACGGACACGGGGAGAACATGGAAACTCCAACCAGATGGGGATTCGAACCGGGAATCCCTAGTGCTGAGAGGAGAACATGCTAAACCACTAAGCCACCATGCTGCCCATAAAATAAATTGTAAATTTTAAAATGTAATATAATTATTAGACAGCGATGGATTGCCCCCCCTGTCCTGGGTGTATAATAATTAGAATGCTTACTGTGTAGATCTAATCTTATTACTAATAAAGACAGCAAAACAAAAACTGGCCTTCGGTCAAACGTCCCCAGGCCCATTCAGGGGAGAACGTTTCGGGCGCTGGGCAGATACACCCAGGACAGGGCGCCAATCCATCACTGGGCACACACACACTCACACAGACACACTCTATATGGGGCAATTTGGAGAATTCAATTGACTTGATCCATGTTTTTTGGACTGTGGGAGGAAACCGGAGAACCCGGAGGAAACCCACGCGGAGAACATGGAAACTCCACCCAGATGGGGATTCGAACCGGGAATCCCTAGTGCTCAGAGGAGAACATGCCAAACCACTAAGCCACCGTGCCGCCCATCACTTACTAACATTTCACTTTATTTCCATTTCTTTCAATTTTATTGATCGATAAAACGCCGAAGTCCAAAGAACATGGATCAAGGTCAATTGAATTCTCCAAATTGCCCCATATAGAGTGTGTCCGTGTGAGTGAGTGAGTGTGTGCCCACCTGTCCTGGGTGTATCTGCCCAGCGCCCGAAACGTTCTTCTCTGGATGGGCATGGGGAGCTACCCCCCCCCCCCAAGTAGACGTTTAGTGGAAGATTCATTCATTCATTCATTATCTTCCGCTTATCCTCCACCAGGGTCGCGGGGGGGTTCCCCATGCCCATCCAGGGGAGAACGTCTCGGGCGCCGGGCAGATAGACCCAGGACAGGGCGCCAATCCATCACTGGACACACACTCACTCACACAGACACACTCTATATGGGGCAATTTTGAGAATTCAATTAACTTGTTCCATGTTTTTGGACTGTGGGAGGAAACCGGAGAACCCGGAGGAAACCCACGCAGACACGGGGAGAACATGGAAACTCCACCCAGATGGGGATTCGAACCGGGAAGATTCGCTAAAAGGCGAACGTGCTAACCACTAAGCCACCGTGCCTTAGTGGAAGATAATGAATTGAATGTATAAAACGCCTCTAGAGGTTGAACGCTGTTATTGGGCGGTTAGGGCGCCTCTGTAGGGAGCGCGTGTGTATTTGGAACGGTGCCCTTGGCGCTGACACCGCAGTGCAGTCTGGGAGAGAGGAAGATAAGCCGCCGGTGGAGCTATGGTGAGTCGGGATTAATCTGCCTCACGGTTCTGTTAAAGCGCATCGGCGGGTTCCGCGCGGGGGGGGGGG
>JAFMOD010000052.1:1256543-1280280 GCA_019802435.1 Corydoras maculifer
CGGAGAACCGGGAGGAAACTCACACCGACACAGGGAGAACGTGCTATACCACTAAGCCACTGTGCCGGCCAAGGTGAATTAAATTCTTTTAATTGCCCCATATAGAGTGTGTCTGTGTTAGTGAGTGTGTGCCCAGTAATAGATTGCCCCCCTGCCCAGCGCCCGAAACGTTCTCCCCTGGATGGGCATGGGGAACCCCACCACGACCCTAATAGAGGATGAAGCGGAAGATAATTAATGGATGCTGATGGATGCTGATGGATGTTGATGGATGTGGTTGTTGGTGACCGCGGTACAAACCGGCCGCGTGATCCAGCATTTGTTGACGGTTCTCGTGCTTCACTTCACGCGTTCCTCGATTTTCGGTGAATTCTGTAGGAAGACATGTTGCTGGATGACAGCAAGACGCTCGGAGATTGTGGCTTCACCAACCAGACGGCGCGACCTCAGGCACCCGCGACCGTCGGCCTGGCATTCCGGGTCAGCGGTACGTATCACGCGGTTACGGTGTGTGTGGCGAGGCTCCTGACCAATCGAGAACCGACAGGGGACTAACAAAGAACAAACCAAGGAACTCAGATGGTCTACAGTCTGGAATTGTAGAGCTACAAAGTCCATCTGTTTGATAAGTGGAGGCAGAAGGGGGCGTGTCCTAAATTTGATCTGCTATACTGAAGAATTCTGACCTCAAACCAGCAGATTAAAGAACATCCCCCCCCTCCTCCATGACCACCTCATAGACCTAAAGCAACTTTTGCACTTACTTCACCCCCCCCTCCCCCTGACTACTAGCTTTGGGACACGGGGAGGACATGGAAACTCCACCCAGATGGGGATTCGAAGTGGGAATCCGTAGAGCTGAGAGCCTTTAGCTTTATTCACGGCTGTCACACCAAAATTTTAACACAAAAAAAAGTACTAATTAAAAGATTTAAAAAAAAAAAAAATAGCATTTGACCCAATGTCCTTTTTGGTTTGTTTACGTTTACATATTTTCTTTTCAAGGTTCTGTGGACGTTCTATAGAGTTGGGGGGTGGGGGGTGTTTCCGTGAGGCTGCTGTGGGTTATTCCGAGGTTCTCTTTCCTTTGCAGACGACGTGTTCGAGCCGCTGCGGGTGGAGCCCTTCTCCAGTCCCCCCGAGCTCCCGGACGTGATGAAGCCCCAGGACTCCGGCAGCACGGCTAACGAGCAGGCCGTGCAGTGANATAAAGATCACCAATGGACCCTGCAGAATCTGTACTTGTGTTAAATTAATATTTCATGTGGCTGTGGCATGACAACCCCCCCCAGGTTGTTGTAACCCGGTCCCATTTTTGTGGCTGTAATGGCTTTCATTGTTTTAGAGAAGCGGGGGGTTCCCCATGCCCATCCAGGGAAGAACGTTTCGGGCGCTGGGCAGATACACCCAGGACAGGACACCAATCTTTCACTGTGCACACACTCACTCACACAGACACACTCTATATGGGGCAATTTGGAGAATTCAATTGACCTTGATCCATGTTTTTTGGACTGTGGGAGGAAACCGGAGAACCCGGAGGAAACCCACGTGGACACGGGAAGAACATGCAAACTCCACCCAGATTGGGATTTCGAGCCGGGAATCCCCAGCGCTGAGAGGAGAACATGCTAAACCAATAAGCCACCGTGCTGCCCGGATAAAAACACATTGATTTTAAATTTATATATATTAAATGTAATTATATTAATATAGAGTTACACCACCAGCTCTAGCGAGGACCGCCACCTGGTGTTGGCACCGATGTAGGACGAGAAGATGTTTTGATTTTAATTCATTCTTTATTAACTGTAGAAACAGGGTGGTGTATCTAACAAAGTGGCCGATGGGTGTGTTTTAGGAACTTGTGTAAAAGAAGCTCCAGGGGAGAACGTTTCGGGCGCTGGGCAGATACACCCAGGACAGGACGTCAATCTATCGCTGGGCACACACACACTCACACAGACACACTCTATATGGGGCAATTTAGAGAACTCATGGTTTTTGTACTGTGGGAGGAAACCGGAGACCCCGGAGGAAACCTACACGGACATAGGGAGGACATGGAAACTCCACCCAGATTGGGATACGAATCGGGGAATCCCTAGCGCTGAGAGGAGAACATGCTCATACAAGTTCCTCAGAGACGCTCTTTGGTTCTAAACTCATATTTAATCACTTTTAATTTAATTGCCTCCATTAAATGTAGTATAGTATGTTTTCCTCGTTCGCTTGGTTCGCATTTGCAACAAATTTTAGGACTTTTGAGGGGAACCCCCCCCCCCCAAAAAAAAAAAAACACGTCCTTAATCAGATTTAACTTTTTTTGATTTCACTTCACATTTATTTAAAAAATAAAGAAGATAAACACTTGCAAAAAACAAGCCATTTAATCTTTCATTCATTCATTCATTATTTTCCGCTTTCCCCATGCCCATCCGGTTCCCCATGCCCATCCAGGGGAGAACGTCTCGGGTGCTGGGCAGATACACCCAGGACAGGGCGCCAATCCATCACTGGGCACACACACACTCACACAGACACACTCTATATGGGGCAATTTGGAGAATTCAATTGACTTGATCCATGTTTTTTGGACTGTGGGAGGAAACCGGAGAACCCGGAGGAAACCCACGCAGACACGGGGAGAACATGGAAACTCCACCCAGATGGGGATTCGACCCGGGAATCCCTAGTGCTGAGAGGAGAACATGCTTAACCACTAAGCCACCGTGCCGCCGTCATTTAATCTTCATTTGTCTTTTAAGAATTATTAAAGTAGTTTATAACTCGTATTGGGACGTGACGGTCTGCGTTAAAAACCTTTATTCGCTGGATCCCGGTGTGTTATTAATGTAAGTTATTTAAGAATTACAGAACCAAACTGTTAACTAAGTGATTTTTTTGTCGGAAATCAGTTTTAAATCGTTAGAAATCCATTTAAAAATGGAACAACAGCGCAGAGCACCAGTCGCTTAGCCCTGGGTTTTAAGTGCACTCGCTGGAGGCTCAGGACGCGGATTGGAACACAGCCGCCGGCGGGACGTTTCCGATGTGGAGCCGCAGTTTAAAAGAAAAGCGATGAGTTCTGCCGATTCTGTAAGTTTTAAAATACATTTCTATTAGAATATTAACCTAAAGAATTTGGTAATAATCACCAAACTTCATAAAGTTATATTTATTCATCGCTATGATTGTAAAAAAATAAATAAAACGTACTGCACGAAGCCGTCGGCTAGCTTTGTTTATCCGAAAATTTAATTTAATTTACCTTATTTTCTTATTTATATTAAGAATAAAATTTACGTATTAAATTGCACGTGTTCGCGCGCATCTGTATTTTTAGGCGTATTTTTTTTTTTTAATTGTTAAACGTTGTGTTTTGTGATTGTTGGGGATTCGATACCACGACTGTGTTTGCACACCCACTGTCTACGTCATCAATTCTGTAGTTCTAGTCCATATGTTTGTAGTCCAGCCCTTACCGAGCTGGTACCATGTGGGTGGTGGACAATTTGCCGGGACACTGAGCTGATGATGATGATGATGAAGATGGTGGTGGTGCTGCATGAGTGGATCGGTTCTCTGCTGGTGCTCACATGCTCTACCACCTGAACATGTCCAGCCACCAGCACCACTGGTAGGACACCTAGAGGGTGGAGCAAGAAGGTGGATACAGGGTTTAAACTGCGGCAGCACACCACCACCATGTCGGCGTCACTGCAGTGCAAAGAGTCATCCATCACCCTAATGACACCCGCTCTGGCCATGGTGCTGACCCTTAGAGTACAGAATAAAGGGAGCTCACTGTCTGTAGAGAAACGGGTGGACGACAGAATGTCCGTCTACATGGACGGTGAGTGTAAAAACGTATCTAATAAGGTGGCCGACTGAGTGGACTGAAGGTTCCTCCTCCAAAGGTTCCCAGAACTGTAAGAAGGTTCCTGTGGTGTTAAAGCAACGGATCTGATGCTGTAATGGTTCCTTGACATTAACGGGACTGTGACGCTCGTTGACTGGTGGCGTGCTCGGTTCTTCCAGGCGGCCCTCAAGTCCTCGGTGGTGGTGGCCGGCCAGCTGATGCTGGACGTCCTGCAGCTGGACTGGGAGCCCCTGTCCCACTGGGAGCTGGACCGGCGGCTGGACCAGGCGGTGGAGGAGACCCTGGAGGCGGATCTGATCTCCAGCGCGCAGGGGCAGTCCGACTCTGTTTTGGTTCAGGTCTCTCCCCACGAGGTGCTGGCACCGTTCGACGGCGAGCAAACCCAAACTCTGACCTTCCACGTGTCGGTGGAGCCCGACCCGGACGTTCGGCGGGACGAGGGAGCGGGACCGGGGAGCCAGGAGAACGTCGGCGAGATTGAGGAGAATCCCACAGTTCAGGTTCCGTTTTAAGCTTTTTTTTGACGTGTGAATGTTTTATGGTGCGTGTGGATCGGACACGGCAGTGCTGCTGGAGTGAGGATCCGCCACCCAAAGTGTCCCTGCACAGTCTGTAGAGGAACGGGTGGACTACAGACTGTAAGTGTGGAACTACAACATCCATCTGTATGGGCTCGATGGGACGGACAGTGAGTGTGGGAACAAGGTGGTGGATGTGTGAGTACGTTACGATGACGTGGTGGTGGTGTTCATGTCTCAGTATATCACAGCGCTTCTTCAGACCCTGACCCCGAGCCACGGCCAAAGCCGCCTGACGGGAAGGGCTCGCCTGTCTTTGTCCCACGCCGTCTTCCTGTCGCTCACCCTGCTTTCCAAACGTCTCAGCTACCGCACCGTGTCCTCCACCTTCCACCTGGAGAAGGGCAACATCCACCGGATCTTCTTCTCCTTCTGCGAGCGCGTCAATGCGCTGGAGGCGCAGCTCATCCACTGGCCCACGGGTCAGTTGATCTTTTAATTTTTTATATCTAAGGGCTGTCTGTTGACCGGCTGGTTCATTGGAGGTCCTTTCATGTTGGGCAGGTCAGGTTAGGTCCTCAGGTCAGGCCATTTAGTAGGTCTCTAGTAAAGTTAGGAGTGGCAGTCAATAGGTCAGTTTAGTTGGTCAGATCAGTTGACTACGTCAGTTGTGTCTGTAGTCAGTTGTGTCAGTGGTTTGGTCAGTTTAGGTCCTCAGGTCAGGCGAATTGAGTTGGTTTGTAGGATAGGAGTGGCAGTCAATGGGTCACTTCAGTTGGTCAGGTCAGTTGGTCTGTAGGTCCGTCAGTGGGTTGGTCAGTTTAGGTCCTCAGGTCAGGCGAATTGAGTTGGTTTGTAGGATAGGAGTGGCAGTCAATGGGTCACTGCAGTTGGTCTGTAGGTCTGTCAGTGGTTTGGTCAGTTTAGGTCCTCAGGTCAGGCGAATTGAGTTGGTTTGTAGGATAGGAGTGGCAGTCGATGGGTCAGGTCAGTTGGTCTGTAGGTCTGTCAGTGGTTTGGTCAGTTAAGGTCCTCAGGTCAGGCCATTGAGTTGGTTTGTAGGATAGGAGTGGCAGTCAATGGGTCACTTCAGTTGGTCAGGTCAGTTGGTCTCTAGGTCCGTCAGTGGTTTGGTCCGTTAAGGTCCTCAGGTCAGGCCATTGAGTTGGTTTGTAAGTCGGTAGGTCCGGTCAGTTGGATTGTGGGATTGGGAGTGGGTTAGGTCAGTCACTTGTTCGGTTCAGTGCTCAGGTCGCTTGGTCTGTTAGTAAATGTTGTCCTCAGGTCGGGACAGGCAGTCTGTCTGTAGGTCCGGTCTGTCAGGATAGTAGGTCAGGTTAGTTAGTCTGTAAGTTGGAGCTCTCAGTCAGTTGGTCAGGTCGGTTGGAATGCCCGGTCAGATGGTGATTCTGTTAGTAGGTCAGTCAACATGAAACAACATCTTCCCAACTTTCTAATCAGTTTCCTGTGGATTTCGTTGTTAAAAATGAAACGTGGGTTTGGTTCGCAGATCCGAGGTCTTCGGTCCAGCCATTCTCCAGCTGGCCGAGTTGGGACGAGGACGGGGGCCTCCCTCGCGTGTTGGGGGTTTTGGGTCACACCCGCATCCCGCTCCGCCATCCCGCCAGCAAGCGGGCCGCCGAGAGCGGGCCACCCCGCGGCAAGAGGCCGAGGAAGAAGCCGCCGCCCGCCCCCCCCGCCGCCGCGTTCCTGAACCTGGAGCTGGTGTGCGACGGCGAGGGCCGGATCCTGCACTGCCTCGTCGGCCCGGGGGCCGAGGGTGACCGGGGGCGCGCCCTGAGCCAGAGATTGGACCGCCGGCCGGAGCTGGTGCCCCCCGGGACGTGTCTGATCGCCCGGGCGGGGTACCCGCTCACGCGGCACATCCTGACTCCGTTCTGCCCCGGCCGGAGCCCGCGGGAGAACCTGTACAACAAAGCGCTGGAGCCCCACCTGGGCCGCTTCCAGCAGACCGTGGCCGACCTGAAGGAGCGCTTCCAGAAGCTCCGCTATCTGGACACGGGGAGCCACGAGAAGGCCGGCGTGGTGGTGCTCACCTGCTGCGTCCTGCACAACGCCCTGCTGGACATGGGCTGCACCATCCGGGGGGAGGTGGAGAAGGAGGCCGGGGGTGAGGAGGAAGCGGGGCACGAAGAGGAGGGCGGAAAGCAGCTACGCGATTCGGTCGTTCGTCTGCTGTACGGCGCTCTGGAACCTGGGACGACGGGAAGTGGATACTAGCGGGGGGGGGTCCCGGGCACTCGGCAGATCCAGGACAGGGTGCCAATCCGTTGCTGGGGATCAGCGTGCTGTCACACACACACACACTACATAGGGGCAATTTAGAGTGGCCAATTCACCTTGAACCCATGTTTTTGAATGTGGGAGAAAACCGGAGAACCTGCCAACTCCACCCAGATCGGGATTCGAAACTGGATCCCCAAGACTGAGAGGAGAACATGCCAATCACAACACTATTGTGCTGTCCTATGAATCAATAATTAATTATCTCATCTCATTATCTTGCACTCAATCCTCCACTGACCCATGCCCATCCAGGGGAGAAGGTTTCGGGCACTGGGCAGATACACCCAGGACAGGGGTGCCAATCCATCACTGGGCACACACTCACTCTATATGGGGCAATTTAGAGTGGCCAATTCACCTTAAATCCATGTTTTTAGAATGTGGGAGGAAAGCGGTGAACCTGGAGAAAACCCACACATGGACACGGGGAGAACATGCCAACTCCACCCAGATCGGGATTCGAAACTGGATCCCCAGCGCTGAGAGGAGAACATGCTAACCACACCACTACTGCACAGCCCTATATTTATATCTCCCTATCTACCCATGCCCATTTAGGGAAGAACGTTTTGGGGTGCTGGGCAGACATCCAGGACGGGGCGCCAATCCATCACTGGACACACACTCTATATGGGGCAATTTAGAGTGGCCAATTCACCTTAAAGCCATGTTTTTAGAATGTAGAAGGAAACGGGTGAACGTGTAGGAAACCCACACGTGGACACGGGGAGAACATGCCAACTCCAGCCGAACCTGGCTCCAGGTTTATTAATTTATTTTATTAATTTAATTTTATTTTATTGTATTTTATTTTGATTTATTTACACGTTGCTTTTTTTTTTTTTTTTTTTTTTTTTACAAAAACAAAATTCTCATGAAGACAAAATAAAGACTCCGTAACAAACGAGCGTAAATATTCCGGACAGACGTCCCGCGGTCAGGACCAGGGTGTCCCCCGGCCGGGTGGGTCAGAGCGGCGTGCCTCCGTCTTTCACCCCACGCGTGCTGGGATAGGCCGCAGCCACGGCCACCCCCTCGGGCCGCCGGCCGTGTTTACAGCGAGTCGGCACGTCGCCCTCTCGCGCCCCCTCCTGGGCGAGGCCACTGATGGCGCGCGCCAGGTTGTTGATGGCCTCGATCTTGCGCTCCTCCAGCGCCCTCTGCTGCGCCCACATGTTCAGCTTGCGCTCCTGCAGCTCGAGGTACAGCTGCAGGACGTCCTGCGGGGGCCGGGCGGGCGCGAACGCCGCCGGCGTGGGCAGGATGGGCGTGTAGCGCTTGCCCGCCGCCGTGTCCGTCTTGCCGGCGCTCTGCCTGGCCCGGCGCTGGGCCTCCATTTCCTCGTGGCTGCGGCCGAGCACCGCGTGCATTGCTCTGAAGAACTCCCAGTGCACGGCGTGCGCGCCCAGGCGCTTGGCGCGCTCCGCGTTCTTCCGGTACGTGGCCAGCATGTTCCGCCACTTCAGGTCGCACTCGAACGCCTTGACCGCCGCCGCACCGCCGCCGCCCTCGGCCCGCAGCTTGGCCGTCACCCGCTCGGCCGCCGTCTCCCACAGCTTCTTCTTCTTGCAGACCGGCTGGTCGAACTCCACGTCCATCTCCAGGCGGACGCGGACCAGGTGCCACGTGGCCTGGAGGGTCCAGACAAACTCTTATTTTGTAAAATAAGAGGGAGACGCGGATGAGTCGTGAGGGACAACTTTCGACTACAGACTTATTTTAGGATTACAAACCATTCATTCATTCATTCATTATCTCCCGCTTCAATCTCTATTAGGGTCACGGTGGGGTTCCCCATGCCCATCCAGGGGAAAACGTCTCGGGCGCTGGGCAGATACACCCAGGACAGGGGGGCAATCTATCACTGGACACACACTCACACACACTCTATATGGGGCAATTTGGAGAACTTAATTGACCTTGATCCATGTTTTTGGACTGTGGGGGGAAACCGGAGAACCCGGAGAAAACCCACGAGGACATGAGGGACATGGAAACTCCACCCAGATGGGGATTCGAGCTTTGAATCGGGAATCCCTAGTGCTGAGAGGAGAACATGCTGAACCACTCAGCCACCCCTATATATATACTGTGTATATATATATATATATATATTCATTCATTCATTCATCATCTCCCGCTTATCCTCTATTAGGGTCGCGGTGGGGTTCCCCATGCCCATCCAGGGGAAAACGTCTCGGGCGCTGGGCAGATAGACCCAGGACAGGATGCCAATCCATCGCTGGGCACACACTCACTCACACAGACACACTCTATATGGGGCAATTTTGAGAATTCAATTAACTTGTTCCATGTTTTTGGACTGTGGGAGGAAACCGGAGAACCCGGAGGAAACCCACGCAGACACGGGGAGAACATGGAAACTCCACCCAGATGGGGATTCGAACCGGAAATCCCTAGAGCTGAGAGGAGAACGTGCTAACCACTAAGCCACCGTGCCGCCTATATATATATATATATATATATATATATATATATATATATATATATATATATATGAGGCCCTATATGTATATATAAAACATAAAAACTACTTTTTGTATATAGTATAAATACGTTTCCATGAAATTAAATAGATAATAAATGTAAATTAAATAAATAATTCATTCATTCATTTATTATCTTCCGCTTTATCCTCTATTAGGGGGAGGGGGGTTCCCCATGCCCATCCAGGGGAGAACATCTCAGGCGCTGGGCAGATACACCCAAGACAGGGCGCCAATCCATCACTGGGCACACACTCACTCACTCACACACTCTATATGGGGCAATTTGGAGAATTCAATTGACTTGATCCATGTTTTTGGACTGTGGGAGAACCCGGAGGAAACTCACACAGACACGGGGAGAACATGGAAACTCCACCCAGATGGGGATTCGAAATGGAAATCCCTAGTGCTGAGAGGAGAACATGCTAAACCACTAAGCCACCGTGCTGCCTTAAATAGATAATAATAAATGTAAATTAAATAGATAGTAAATGTAAATTAAAGTTCTAATGGAACATGAATGAATAATAAATGTAAATTAAATAGATAATAAATGTAAATTAATGTTCTAATGGAACATGAATGAATAATAAATCTAAATTAAATAGATAATAAATGTAAATTAATGTTCTAATGGAACATGAATGAATAATAACTCTAAATTAAATAGATAATAAATGTAAATTAATGTTCTAATGGAACATGAATGAATAATAAATGTAAATTAAATAGATAATAAATGTAAATTAATGTTCTAATGGAACATGAATGAATAATAACTCTAAATTAAATAGATAATAAATGTAAATTAATGTTCTAATGGAACATGAATGAACCCCCCCCCCCCCCCCCCCCCCCCCCCCCCCCCCCCCCCCCCCCCCCCCCCCCCCCCCCCCCCCCCCCCCCCCCCCCCCCCCCCCCCCCCCCCCCCCCCCGCCTCCATTGAGTCAACGGCGTGTAGGGCTCTGACACAGGGCCGCGGTGCAGCCGTTTAGGACGCGGTCTGTATTTACCCGTTTTGCCTTTTTCGGGCTCGAGCGTCGACACCGTGGCCGTGGAGTCCTCGACCTCGACACTCTCCGTCACTATCGACTCGATCACCTCCATTTTATTTCATTTATTTAGCGGTTTATCTGACTTTCGATCGGTTTCCGTCCGATGATCTCAGCAGACGCTCCGCGCTGTAAGCGATGACCGTTGCGGTGAATATAACAACGACGCGAGCTCATCGGTTGGGGTGGGCGATTTGTCGCGAAGAGTCATGGGAAATGGAGTCCACGAGGCTCCCGAAGAGAAGCCCGTTTATTACCGCTAACGTCGCGGCGTCGTTTGTTTTTCGTTGTGAAATTAAATCACTCGTGACGTCACCGCGGGAACCGATTCCGAAGTTTGCCCAACGTCGCGACGTTCACATTAACAACCGTGTTCACACTTTATTAAGAACTACAAGCCCCATGAGCGAGGGCGGATATAAAAGCCGTTCGTACGCATGCGCGCCGCCCCCCTTTCTTTCTTGTCCCCCCCCCCCCTCTTTGTTCTGCTCTACAAAGATGGCGTCGGCGCGAAGCCGAGACCGTGGCGAGAGTTCAAACGCAGCGAGTCGGCCGAGGGGACGGCGGGGCGGCGGCGTCTCGACCCCGGGCTCCGTTTAAGCAGCGACCCGCAGGCGAACGTCCCCCGCTTCCGAACGCGGCGGCGCTCCGGGGGCTCTGCCCGCGAACCAGCGCGGAGTCGAGGCCTATCCCCGTCGGGCGTCCAAGAACTTCATTTCCCATCAGGCCGTTCGAGTAGCGGCGTCACGTGTTCGGCGGGCACCCCGGTGAATGTAGTTTTTTTTCTTTTTTGAACGGGTGCCGTTTTTTTTGGTAGTTCCCAAGTTTTTCTTTATTATTTTATTGTTATTATTATTTTTTAAATTCTTCTTATTAATACGTTTTTGAAATTCCAGACTTGTAAGTGGGTGGGAGGTATCTTCATCTTCATCATCATCATCATCGTTCCAAAAAAAAAATAATAATAAAATGGCAAGTCTGGTCAAAAAGGGCGAGGCTCGCCCCAGAGGGCCTCCTCCGTCCTCGTCGCCCGAGGCCTCCTTGTCTTGGTGCCTGACTCAGCTGAGCAAGTCCAGCCGCCCGGCGCCCGTCGGGGGCCCGCCCGGGGCGACCTCGCCCGCCTCGCCCGCCTCCAGGGAGGCCGATAAGTGGCTGAAAGCGAAGCAGTGGAAGGCTTTGGTCGCCATCCGCACCAACCACATCAAAGGCGGAGGCGGCAGGATCGCGCGCTACCAGGCGCAGGGCGGGCTGCCCCCTCTGCTGGCCGTCCTACGCCGGCCCGAGAGCTCCCGGAAGACCCTGGATTTGACCCTCAGCATTCTGGCCAACTGCTGCACGGAAAAGGAGACGCGGGCGGAGGTAACGGTCCGTGTCCTGACGTTCTGTGGTCTCTCGGTGGTGCACTGACCGCTCTTGTGTTTTCAGGTGAGGAAGCTGGGCGGCGTTCCGGTCGTCGGTGAGTTTATTTACTCCGATTCATTCGCTCCACTCGTCCTCCGTGTCCTCAGTTCCACGTCCTGTAGAGATGGACTTTGTAGTTCTACAGTTCCACTCTGTAGTCCATCTGTTTGTGTTCTGCAGGACATACTGTGTACTCTGTTCTAATGGTCAGAACCCCAATAGCACCACCACAGAGCAGGGGTTATTAGGTGGGTGCATTAGTCCTATCTCAGCAGTGTCACTAAATCCACCACCCAAATGATACCTGTTCTGTGATGCTCCTGAGAACCAACAGGGGGCGAACAAGAACACAGAACACAGATGGACTACAGTCTGTAATTATAAAACTACAAAGTCCATCTGTATGATAAGTGGAGGAAGCAGGGGGCGTGTCCAATTTGGAGTGAGACGTATAGGTGTCGCGTGTAACCGAGAATGTGGGTTCTATAATTATTTTCCGTGCGCAGTGGAGGTCCTCAAAAGACATTCGTCGGCGGAGACGGTGGAGAACCGAGCTGCTCGCGCTTTAGGAAACCTCGCCATGGACCTCGAGGGCTCCGCCCAGGTCCATTCTGCAGGTGTGTGTTTGGTTTATTTTAAGTTCTTTTTTTTTATGCTGTTCTTGACCTGAAAACCTACTGAACCTGAAAACTCCCCCTGCTGCTGTGTGCCGGTATTGCAGTTTTTATTGATTCATTTTTATTTTTTATTTATTTATTTATTTTTTTGTAAACAGGAGGCGTTGCTCCTCTTCTGCTCTGCCTGTCCCTTTCTGGTTCCCCATCGTCGCCCTCCTCTCCCCCTGCCGTTGCCCCGCCGCCACCCCCCTCCTCGACCAAGCTGGAGTGTGCTCAGTCGGCCGCCCGGGCCCTCTTCTACCTCTCGGATACACCTGCCAACCGGCTGTCCCTTCTGTCTCAAGGAGCTCTGCCCGCCCTGGCTGTGTTTCTCGCCCCCGACTTCCCACCCAGCCTGAGGTGGGCGTCCCTGCGCGCCCTCCACGAGCTCACCAGGGGCTGCAGCGTGGAGTGTGCCCGAGACGCGTCGGCATCCGGGGTGCTCTCCCAGCTGGGGCTTCTGGTTTCGGGGGACGGAGACGAGAATCTGGAGGAGCTGGCGCTGAAGACCCTGGCCAACTTGTGCTCTCAGGGCTGCCTGCGCCCCCTGGTGGGCTCGTTGGGCGTCATCCCGAAGTTCGCCGCGGAAGTCAAGAAGGACCCTCTGAAATCGGGGGTGCTGTTCAGGGCGCTTTGCCTGTGCTGCAAAGAGGCGGTGAACCGGGTGAAGGTGAAGGAGGGCGGGGGGCTGGAGGTGCTGACTGGCTTCCTGGCCGCCCACCCGAGCCATCCTCTGACGCGACTGGCCGTCCTGGCGTGCGTGGACTTTGTTTACGACGAGGCGGCGCTGGAGCAGCTGCAGGAGCTCGGGCTGGTGCCCCTGCTGGTGGCCCGTCTGGTGGAGCTGAGCGGAGGAGACGGGCCGCAGAAGGACACGGACACGCTGGGCTCCTGCTTCGACTCGTTCGACTTCCCTCATCCTGAGGGGGGCAGGAGGGAGGAGGTGGGGAGGGAGCAGGGATCGTCCAGCTTCCTCAGTCTCAGGTCAGACTATGAGTGTGTGTTAATGTCACGTGTGTATTGTTTACTCTTTATATATAATGTGTGTGTGTGTGTGTATGCAGCGTGTGTATGTATGTATGTATGTGTATATATATGTTTATATGTGTATATATATATATGTGTGTGTGTGTGTGTGTGTGTATATACTGTAGTATGTATGTGTGTGTGTGTGTGTGTATATATATATATATATATATATATATATATATATATATATACATATATATTTTTTTTTATGTGTGTATATATGTGTTTGTATGTGTATATATAACACATACATCATATACATGCAACATACATAGTGTGTGTGTGTGTATATATATATATATATATATGTGTGTGTATTTTTTTTTTTTTTTATATATATATATACACACACACACACAGCGTGTATATATATGTATGTGTGTGTATATAATGCCGTCTGCCTCTGATCATGTGTTTTAAACTGTTCTCTCTTCTGTCTTTAGGTCCTGGCTCCTCTCTGAGGGGCTGATCTCGTCTGAGGGGGAGTTGACGGAGTCGCCCTGTGGTGCAGAAGGAGATTTGGGTTCTCCTCATCCCTCGTTCTCTCCTTCGTACTCCTCTTCCTCCTCCTCGCCTCCGCTCTCCGTTTTTTCGGATGTCTCTTCGTCCTCGTCGGCGTCGCTGAACCCCGGCTCCTCCCCCTCGGGCCGACTCAAACCCTGCCGCCCGTCCTCCTCCGCCTCTCCATCCCACTGCTCCCTCCTCTCCTCCTGCCCGTCGTCTCCGTCATCGCTCCTCTCCTCCTGCATCTCCACCCCGCAGACTAAACCCCCGCTCCCGTCTGGCTCCCCGTTCAAGGCCTCCTCCCCGCCCAGGAAGCGTCCCCGCACCGTCTCCTCCTCCTCCTCACACCTAAGTCTGCTGTCCTTGGACGTCCCGCCCGCAGTGCCAAAGACCTCGGCCTACGTCCACCCGTACCACCCCGAGCCGTGGGCCCCGGAGTCCCCCATCCTGCTGCTGCTCTCGCGCTTCTCCCACGCCACGGACCCGAGCGGGGCCCTGGTCACGCCGCCCGTCTTCTCCGCTCTGCTGCACTACCTCACCCAGCACCGCGAGCCCAGCAGCCGCTGCTGCCGCATGCTCACCCGCATCAGCTGCAACCTCAACTGCCTGCAGGCGCTGGTCAGGACCGGCGCAGTCGCCCTCATCAGGCAGAGGCTCTGCTTCGCGGACGAGGACACGGAGGGCAAGGAGAGGCAGTCCGGACGCGTGAAGACCAAAATCAAACAGCTGGGTACGGTGTCCCACTGACGACGTCGGGCCGGAGCGGGAGGGTTAGGGTTAGTCCCACGGGATTATAATGTATCTAAAACCTCAACTCCGGCACACAAGGGGGCAGCACACTAAGTAATAAAAAAAAAACGGACCCTAGAACGTTCATATTGTAAATAAAGTATAGTGGAGTGTTGTTGGGGCGTCCATATGAACATTAGAGATACGTTATGCCCTCTAATGGCCGAGTCGTGCACTTTAAGGCTGACGGGGTTGATCTTTGCAGGTGTGGGGGTGCTGAATAACGTGCGAGTGCAGAGTGAGACGGGCTTCGGGTCCGGCGTCCTCTCCCACATCGTCCTGTCGGGCTCCGAAAGTGACAAGCTGTTCTGCGTTCTCTCGCTGCCTTTAATAACCAGGTGGGTGTTCTCTCCCCCCCAAAACATACGGAACGTGTCAGAAACGGGTGGAGTTTGCATGTTCTCCCCGTGTCCGTGTGGGTCTCCTCCGAGTTCCGGGACTCGGGATGAATTGGCTGCTGTCAATTGCCCCCTTTGTGAAGTCTCCCTATGTAGTGAGGGATTGCCACCCTGTCCTGGGTGTGTATATTATGTGTGGTTGGCATGTTCTCCCTCTCAGCGCTGGGGATCCAGGATTAAATCCCGATCTCGGCGGAGTTTGCGTGTTCAAAATGTGGATTCAAGGTAAATTAGCGGCCCTAAATTGCCCCCTCTTAATTTCCCCCCAATTAGTGTGAGTGTGTGCCCGGCACCCTGTCCTGTGTGTATCTGCCCAGTGCCCAATAACCCCCCTCCCCCTAACACGCGGAGTTTGCGTGTTCAAAATGTGGATTTAAGGTGAATCGGCGGCCCTAATTTGCCCCCCCCCCCCCCCCCCCCCCCCCCCCCCCCCCCCCCCCCCCCCCCCCCCCCCCCCCCCCCCCCCCCCCCCCCCCCCCCCCCCCCCCCCCCCCCCCCCCCCCCCTGCTCCTGGACAGCGGGGGTTTGCTCGCGGCTCTCGAGCCTCTGGAACGTCTGAACGGCGGGAGCACCGAAAAGTGTAGCCCGTTCCTCTCCGCGTGGGTCTGCCCGCCCGAACGGGCGTCGGCCTGCGGGGTCCACGCCCTCTACGCCTCGCTCCTGATTGGCTGCCTGTCCAGCCTCCTCTCCGGCTCCAGATCCGGACCGCCGGACCGGCTGAGCGACGTCCAGGACGGTCTGACCGAGGCGGCCGGTCTGGGGGGTTGCCCTTACCGGGACGCGCCCCACGATCTTAACCTTGTTCTGGACGACGGAACCGTGCTTCCAGCCAATCGGGGTCTGGTCTCTGGGGAGGCGGGGCAGACGGGGGTGGAGTCGGAGTACTTCAGAGCTCTGTTGACGGGGACCTTCGACGAGGCGCGGCGGTCGGATGGGGACGTCCGCATCGGGGACGTCAGCCGAGCCGCGCTCCTCCCCGTACTGCATTACCTCCACGGTTGCAGGATGACGCTATGCCCCCTCCTGTCCTCGCTGGGGCGTTTGGGAGGACGTCCCGACTTCCAGCAGAGCGCCCTCGCCGAGCTGATGGTGGGCGCCAGCCGGTTCCTGGTGTCTGGACTGCAGCGGGCCGCCGAGGACCTGTGCATATCCCTCCTGTCCTCTCTGGCTTCCAAGTCGTCCACCCACCAGCGGTCCCCCTCCGACGCGGATGACCCAGGAGCCCACGGTCCAAGGAGAACCCGCGACGGCCCGGACGCTGAAGAGGCGGAGGCCGTCTCTCTGAGTTCTGTCTTGCCTCAGGTCTACCGCTTCTCCCAGCGCTACTCCTACTCCAGACTCGGGGCGGCCTGCCTCGCCGTACTGCTGCGCCCCCAGGAGGCGGCCTGCTCGCCCCTCCCGCCGCCGGTGTCCGCCGACTGTCTGCTCAGGCTGGCCCGAGATGCAGATAGCACGGAGAACCTGCGCAGAGACCTGCTGAGTTTAGCCAGTGCGGCTCTGGTGTAGGACGGGTTCCGCGGACGGCGGTTTGGGATGTTGCAGACGACGGACGGACGACCGAACTCCTGCTCACGACTTCTGTTCCTTGGGAACCTATCCTTTAGCACATTGGCGTTGAGGGTGAACCTTTGATAGAGGGCGTTGTCTCGCGACTTCCAACGTTCCCCCAGATCTGAAATGCGGAGCGCCACCTGCTGGCCCCTTCGTTTCTCAAATGCATTAACGCCCTCGTTGTCACCCGCAGGTTTTCCAGTAGAGGTAGTAGACGGTACTATCCTGCTTAACCGCAATGCATGGCCTTGACGTTCCACGGCAGCCGGCGTACGTTTAACTGGCGGCGGTTACTCTGACGGCGGGACGGTTTGGTTCGGCGTTGGCCGTTTCCAAGCCAACTAGACGACTGCTGCGAGTCGACGGGGTCGGTGATGTCACAGACTGGCGTTCCACAACCATTCCACGGTTCTCACCAAATCGCAACCCTACGGACTTGGGAAGCTTTAATACCTAAATGTAATATAATAAGCTTTCTGACTCTGGAACCCGTAACCAATGACGTCAATGACTTTCTAACTTTAATTGTTCAAACGTCTTTTCCAAATAAAATATCTGTAAACGCACCTTTAGTTATGAATCTACGGCGCATTAAAATAACTGTAAACGTGGCCCACCAGATGGCGCTCCACCTGCTCCTTATCCCTCGCTAAAAACGGCCGGTTGGATCTGTTTAATATGCCGCTAAATTTATGATTTGTACTTCGTAATGACTTTGACGCACGCCGTCTTCAAGCTTCTTTATTTTTATTTGTAGCAATTCTTCGTACCGCCATCAGAGGCCGCTATATCAATGTTATTATTGTTGGGCAGCTTGGTGGCACCACTTGAGACCGAATCAGGCGAATGTTTGAACCAAAAAACGAGCCGCGGATCCTCCGTCACGTCCCAAACGCCGTCGCCAGACGTTCCGTTGAAACCCAAATTAAATTGCGCCGTACTATAATTGTTACGTTTCTAAGCCAACAGACGAATGCTGCGAGTCGAAGGTGTCTGTGATGTCACCATTCCACGGTTCTCATCAAATCACCACCCCACAGACTTCAGAAACTTTAATACATAAATATAATATGCTTTATTACTCTGGAACCCGTAACCAATGACGTCAATACATCGAGAACCTGTGGTTTCCGAATGCCTTTCTAACTTTAATTGTTAAAAACGTCTTTTCCAAATAAAATATCTGTAGACGCACCTTTAGTTATGAATCTACGGCCCATTAAAATGCCTGTAAACGTGGCCCACCAGATGGCGCTCCACCTGCTCCTTATCCCTCGTTAAAAAACGGCTGATTTGATTTGAAGCTAAATTTATGATTTGTGGTTCGTAATGACTTTGACGCGCGCCGTCTTCAAGCTTCTTTATTTTTATTTGTAGCAATTCTTCAAACCGCCTTTAGAGGCCGCTCTATCAATGTTATTGTTGTTGGGCAGGTTGGTGGCACCGCTTGAGTCCTGAGCTCTCCGGCGACTGTTTGGACCAAAAAACAAGCCACGGTTCTCACCAAATCGCACGTGGCCCACCAGATGGCGCTCCACCTGCTCCTTATCCCTTGTTTAAAACCGGCCGGTTGGATCTGTTTAATATGCCGCTAAATTTATGATTTGTGGTTCGTAATGACTTTGACGCACGCCGTCTTCAAGCTTCTTTATTTTTATTTGTAGCAATTCTTCAAACCGCCTTTAGAGGCCGCTCTATCAATGTTATTGTTGTTGGGCAGGTTGATGGCACCACTTGAGACCAAAAAAACGAGGCGAATCCAAATTGCGCCGTACATACAGTAATTGTGTAAAACGTCTTTTCCAAAATAAAATATCTGTAAACGCACCTTTAGTTATAAATCTCCGGCCCATTAATGCGCCTGTAAAAGTGGCCCACCAGATGGCGCCCCACCCTGGTTAAAAACGGCCGATTGGACCCGTTTAATATGCAATCCAACTTGGCTTCAGACCTCGTGATGCGGTTTGTAACTCCGTCGTCGAGCCTCCATTTATTTGTAGCAATTTTCCGGACATATCGATGTTATCGTTGTTGGGCAGGTTGGTGGCACCGCTTGGGACCCGAGCTCTCAGGCGACTGTTTGGACCAAAAAAATCCAACCGATTCCGACGTTTCGTCCCAGACGCCCCGTTAAAACCCAAATGAAATTGCGCCCCCTGGTGGTTTACTTTGCCGTTATTTGAGCATTTTGAGACCATGAGTCATGGGTTTGTGTGATGATGATGATGATGATGATGATGATGAGGCGTGGTTGTGTTTTTTTGTATGTAGTCGGTTTGCTGCTCGCGTTGCGTTCGTGCGTGTTGTATTATAGACTTGCGTTCAGACGTAGCTCGTGCTCGTGTACAGTTTGATTTGTATGAAGATTTGCCATTTTGGGATAAAGTCCATTATATTTTCGGTTCCTTCATTTTGTAAAGAGAAAGAAAAAACAAAGTTTATCGAGACGCGAAAGCAAACGCGCAAATGTGTTCAGTGTCATGCTTTAGAACCATCAGCGCCTTCGGGGACGGCGGCGCGGAAACAAAGGAATAAAGAGGTGCTGCACTACGAAGATGTCAGAGGTTTTTATTTAATGTAACCGAGACGCCCCGAGGTTTGGGGTAGCCGTCCGAACGCGGACACCAGGGGGCGACGGGGCGCTCAGTGGTGGGAGTCCTCATAGCCGGTGGGCAGGGGGTTGGTGTGGGGGTTATGGAAAAGGGAGTGGTTGCCATCACCCCATGGCCACGGCTGTGAGAGAGAGAGAGAGAGAGAGAGACACAGTGAGGCTCCAACAGCCATGTTATCACATCACATACTACATCTGCATACTATACATACTACACCTACATAATACACCTATATAATACATCTATATACTACACCCACACAATACATCTGTATACTACACCTACACGTCACATACTACACCTACACACTACACGTCACATACTACACCTACACGTCACATACTACACCTACATAATACACCTACACAATACATCTGCATACTATACCTACACACTAAACATCACATACTACACCTATATACTACACCTGCATACTACTTATTACATCTGTGTACTACACCTACACAAGACACATATACATTACAACTGCATACTATTTATTACATCTGCATACTACACCTAAATACTATTCATAAATATTACAACAGCATACTACACCTATATACTACATCTGCATACTACACCTTCACAAGACACATACACACTACACCTGCATGCTTATTACATCTACATGCTCTACATTCATATTATCTACATTTAAACTACACTTAAATACTACATCTGCACACTGTACATTCATATTACATCTACATACTACACTTACTGTATACACTACATCTACATACTACACGTAGACATACATTATGTTACATACTAAACACTACACCTGTGTAGTGTATCTACATACTACACCTGCACCAATTACTAACTGCACCCTACACTCACATACTCCACAGAGTCAGACCCCTATTTCCAGCGTCTGTTTTGGATGTCAGTGTGTCGGTGAGGAAGTCTGACTCATAAATGCTCTTTTTTAAAAGTTGCTGGCTCAGAATCTCTGTTCCAATTCATCCCAGTGAATTTTTAATAGGATTGAGGTTTTGGACTCCTCTCTAACTATGGATCTTACTTAATGCACCGGGGCTCATTCAGAAAAGGGCCTTCCCCAAACTGTTTCCAGTTGGAGGATCCAGAGACGCTCCTGCAGGTCAGCGTCAGGGTTCTGCCATGTTCTGCATGTGTGTGTTATTTTATTTAATATTATTATTATTATTATTGTTGTTGTTCTTCTTCTTCTTATTATTGTTCTTATTATTGTTCTAATTAATATTATTGTTGTTGTTATTGTTATTATTATTGTTATTATTATTGTTATTATAATTGTCTTTATTATTGTTATTATTGTTATTGTTGTTATAATTGTTATTATTATTGTTATTAATATTATTGTTGTTGTTATTATTGTTGTTATTATTATTGTTATTAATATTATTGTTGTTGTTATTATTATTGTTATTGTTGTTATTGTTATTATTATTGTTATTGTTGTTATTATTATTGTTATTATTATTGTTATTGTTGTTATTGTTGTTATTATTAATATTATTGTTGTTGTTATTATTATTGTTATTATTGTTATTATTATTGTTATTGTTGTTGTTGTTATTATTATTGTTATTATTATTGTTGTTGTTGTTGTTATTGCTGAATTTCTGTTTCTGAGTTCCTTTACAGAACCACAGCGGCTCGTGAGCAGAGCCCATCTCATCATCATCAGTGACATCATCAGTGCGGTTAAAGCCGGGACGCTGCAGTAGCGCCTCACCTTGGTGCGGATGCGCAGGTGCAGATAGGGAACGAACTCCGGCGGGTGGTGCGAGGAGTGAGCCTGCTGCTTCAGGTAAGCGTTGACCATGCACACCGCCACGCCCGGCAGCGCCAGCACAAACGACAAAGTCTTCCAGGTTTTAGCTAAAAAATAAAAAAAAGGAGGAGTCAGGAATTAATTATTCATGATCTTTCCTCAATAGACACCTTCACCCATAATCTCACTCTTAGTCCTCTATTAGGGTCATGGAGGAGGGTGGGTGGGGTATGTGTGTTCCCCATGCCCATCCAGGGGCGAACGTTTGGGGCGCTGGGCTGATACACCCAGGACCGGGGGGGGGGGGATCCATCGCTGGGCACACACTCACCACACAAACACTGTATAGGGGCAATTTAGCGTCTTCGGGACACATCTAGGGGGGAACGTTTTGGGGGCTGAGCAATTAAACCCTGTCCATCACTGGGTACACACACACTATATAGGGGCAATTTAGTGCAGCTAATTCACCTTGAATCCATGTTTTGGGACTGTCAGGGGGGAAAACCTTGTGCGAACATGGGAAGAACATGCAAACTCCACCCATATTGGGATTCGAACCTGGATCAGGTGCATGTGAGCGCCGGGGACCCAGGTTCGAATCCTGATGTGGGTGGAGTTTGCATGTTCTCCTTGTGGGTTTCCTCCCACTGTCCAAAAACATGGATTCAAGGTGAATTGGCTGTCCTAAATTGCCCCTATATAGTGTGTGTACTATATAGTGATGGAGAACCGTGTGTCCTAGAGATGCTGGGTTATGCAGATGGTTCCACCGGTTCTCGTGGTGATGGACATGGGGTGGTTCTAATTTGCCCCTATGTAGAGTGTGTCTGTGTGAGTGTGTGTGTACTCAGTGATAGATTGCCCCCTTGTCCTGGGTGCCATCAGCCCAGCCTCTGAAACGTTCTCCCCTGGATGGGCATGGGGGGAACCCTGATGCTGAGTTCTGCAGATGGTTCTACCGGCTCTTAAGTGAGAATCAGAACCGCTGTGAGGTTGAAGCAGGAGGTAAAGTTCAGGGAGCGGGTAACTCACCTGCCCCCTCATGCCCTCCGTGCGAGGCGGCGGCGAGGACCCGGCGTGCCACTGTGGCCGAGGCGGACGACGCCATCGCTCTGCGGGGAATGAAGAACGTTAAACTCGGTTCCGCCGTGGTCACGGAGCAGAACACTCTGATGGTTCCACAGGCTCCATCGCCGTGAAGGTTACCTAGGCGACACGGTGGCGTGGTCATCGGCGCATTCGCCTCTTGGGTTCGAGTCTTGATCTGGGTGGACTTTCCACGTCCACCCCCAGACCAAAAACATGGATTCAAGGTGAATTTCCATCCATCCATCCAGTATTGGGGGTGTTCCCCATACCCATCCAGGGGAGAACGTTTCGGGCGCTGGGCAGATACACCCAGGACAGGGGGCAATCTATCACTGAACACACACTCACTCGCACAGACACACACACTCTATATGGGGCAATTTGGAGAACTCTATTGACCTTGAGCCATGTTTTTTAGACTGTGTGAGGAAACCGGAGAACCTGGAGGAAACCTACAGGGAGAACATGCAAACTCCACCAAGATTGGGATTCGGGACCGGGAATCCCCAGCACCGAGAGGAGAACGTGCAAAACCACTAAGCCACCGTGCCGCCCTCAAGGTGAATTTACTGCTGTTAATTGCCCCTGAAGTGTGTGTTTCTGTGTGTGTCCCTGGACATCTGTACATACAGTGCACTAGAACGCTCGACAGAACATGAAACGTCTACCCTGGATGAGTGTGGGGGGGGGGGGTCCAGTCACGCGGAGCACAGCGTGCGCGTGTTGTTTTGGGTACGTTATATTAAGCAAGGTCACATCGGGGGTGATGGCAGAACCGCGGTTCCGTCGGAGTGGGTTATGGCGCAGAACATAACCGAGCCACGTCGCCTGCAGCTGCGGAGACCATAAATCAGGCCTATCCCGTCATAAATCCGGGCCTGGTCTCTAGTATCTGGACTTTTAATTGAATATCATCCTGAATTAGATTTGCTGCTATATTTAAATTCTATATTTATATTTACTGTATACTACTTTTTGTATATAGTGTGTGTGTGTGTGTGTATATATATATATATATATATATATATATCTCATTCCTAAATAAATTTTATATACATATATTTATATATTATATTTATAGTTAAAATATTCTATATTATATTTGTTTGTAGTTGTATATTATATATAAATATTATCTATATTCGTAGTTGTATATTATTATATTTCACTTATCTATATACTGCATTTTAAAAAATTAAATAAATAAAATGATCTCGTTTTCTTCTTTAAAATTTTATGATAAAATGCTCTTGAATCTTGAAGCGGAGCAGTTGGAACCATCAGAGCAGCGTGTTGTCCATCTGGCGGACAGTTCTGTATTTAATATTAAATCGCGTTTTGAAAGCACTCACAGTCGATCACTCGGACGCTGATCAGACGCGTTCTCCTCTCAGGTTCTAGAGCCCTGTCCTGCCGTCCCGTTTGTTTGTTTGTTTGTCCTTCGGTCCGTCCTGCTGCTCCTGCCGGATTAGCGGACTCCTCCCCACGGAGAACTGACCCCCCGCCAACTAATGAGGTTTATATTTGGGCGGCTGCACACGCAGCCAGGACGGGCTCATCGGGGTCGGGCACGTGTTACGCAACACAAGGCTTCAGATTAAAGTGAGACGTTCTTTAATAGAGGCTTTCCATCGGGTGGTGGAGGTGGTGGTGGTTGGGGAGGTGGTGGA
>JAFMOD010000052.1:1310136-1332636 GCA_019802435.1 Corydoras maculifer
GGGGGGGGGGGGTTCCTCATGCCCATCCAGGGGAGAACATTTCGGGCGCCAATCTATCGCTGGACACACACTCACTCACGCAGACACACTCTATATGGGGCAGTTTGGAGAATTCAATTCACCTTGATCCATGTTTTTTGGACTATGGGATATAACTGTGAATGTATTTACGATAAATAAAATAAATTATATTTATTATATTAAATATCATATAGAGGCGGAATGGTGTCTCAGTGGTTTAGCATGTTCTCCTCTCAGCGCTGGGGATTACCCGGTTCGAGTCCCAATCTGGGCGGAGTTTCCATGTCCTCCCCGTGTCCGCGTGGGTTTCCTCCGGGATCTCCGGTTTCCTCCCACATCCCGGAAACATGGACTTAAGGTCAATTGAATTCTCCGAATTGCCCCATATAGAGTGTGTGAGTGAGTGTGTGCCTGAAATGTTCTCCCCTGGATGGGCATGGGGAACCCCCCCGTCACCCCGAACCTAGTATAGAACAAAGCGGAGAATAATGAATGAATGAATACATAAGGGGCAATTTGGAGTCGATTCAAGGAGACTTTATTGTCTGTACATATATTTATTGTATGTACATATATATTTTTTTTACTGTAGATGCACGTCACATACATATGTATGTATATATATATATATATTCATGTGTGTGTGTGTGTGTGTATATATATATATATACACACACACACACTGTAGATGCACATCGTTCTGTGGTTCTGTGTACTTTGTTCTCTAAAGATCAGGATCTTCACAACGATCCATGCAGTAACACCTCAGTAATCACCTCATCCACCACCCAAATCCTGTCTGCCTAATGGTGCTCCTGCAGTGGAACCCCGACTCTTAAAGAACGCAGGCCCAAACAAAGTATGCAGAGAAACAGATGGACCACAGAACGTAATGGGAGAACCACAAAGTCCATCTGCCGATGAAGCTAATAATAATAATGATGAGGGACTCTAAACTCCTGCCGTGACGCCGGGTGGAGCTCCAACGTTCCGATGCTGTTGGAACGCGGACTGGAGGTAACTCACGTCCAGTGTCTCTGTGATGGGTCCTCCTCTGTTCTCCCCTCACTGCCTCTTTTCAGTGGAAACACAGAATGCGGACACTGTCTTCACACCGAGGGATCTAGAACTGGACGCATTGTTCGGACGGGTGAAGGCGGAGGAAGAGCAGCAATAACATAATCCAGGTGCTCGGGGTGAGTGGCACTGCCCAATGCCATTGCAGGAGGGAGGGCACTGGCGGGGAGGGGGGGGAGCAGGACATATTTAAGGGGCACGGGATCTCCCAAACTGGCCAAACATTGCGGTTCTCTCTCTCTTTACTCCAACAGTCTTGTCTCCTGGCCGTCGTCGGGTCCATCATGCTGGGACGGATGCTCTTAAAGACGTCAGTGCTGCTGTGGTTGGCGCAGCTCACCCTGCAGGGAGGTAAGAGGGGTGCGGGGGCGATTACAGGTGGTACGATTATTGTTTAAAAAAATAATAAATCACGATTATTACGATGGTTATGCAATAATTACTTTTTACAAAATAAACGTGCCGGAAATCACGGAAACGATGCGGGGTTTCTCGTATTTATTCATTTATTTATTTATTTATATTAAAAAAAACTAATAACATTTTTAAAATTTAGTTTTTTTAACGTTAAACTCTTTTGTGAATATCAAATCGGTGTAAAAAAGAAAAAAAAAACGGCGTCACTTCACGTCCATCTTCGTATCTAATTAAATTAAAAAAAATTTAAACTAGACAATTTAAATTTAATCTAGTACAAAGTAAACAGACATGTGTGCTGCAAATGTGACTTTGTTATTGTTATTAATTGTTCTGTGTGAGTTGAATTTGCTAATACTTTATATTTATTATCACAATACAATTAATACCATTTACATAGGTAATGTTTTAAATCGCGGCTAATCGCGAAAACGATGAATCGACTCCTCCGTTAAGAGGATGCGACTGAGATGGAACGCAGTGACGTGGGAGAAGCTGGTATTTGGTGAATACAAGCAGAACAGCAAAGATACGAGTTTTATTAGATTGTAAGTCGGAAATGTGGCGATACAAAGGAAGACGCGAGCGAGACTTTTACGTTAAGGGACCTTTACGTTTTGGTCATTCAGCTCTGAGCTTCATTTAAATGGAGATATTTTACTGCGTAACATTTTCTAAAAGGTTTACAGTGGAATTTAATGCCTTTACTAGAGTTCCACAAGGGTGTAGTTTAGGTCCTCTTTATTTATTTATTTATTTATTTATTTATTTTCTTTCCCTTACATGCTGTAATGTTTATGCACTTACTAACTCTCTTAATTCTTCACAAGTTTGTTTTGGGCGTAACGTACAATAAACCACGCCCATTGGGTGGATATGTCCTCGTCGTTCCCGTTGAGAGCCAGGTGGCGCTGTGACTTTGGCGGATTGCTATTGCTTTTGCAGAATGGAGCGGGAAAAGGCGGGAAAATAGACCATTGTTGACGTGTAAAATAGTAACGAACATCATTATATTTCTATAGTTATAGTACAGCGTTTAAACTTAAATACGTTTAAATACATGACTTTAAATGGTATCGTTAATCTTTAATAAACAATAAAATTAATAAAATACGTTATAAAAAGGCGTATTTCCCGCTGCCTCTTGTCGTTATGACTCCATGACCCATTCGGATTTTTCTGAAGTACTTACGTATTTTGCGGTGTTTTTTTGTCGTTAAGAAATGTACCTGAACACGCCTTATTTTGAGACGGCCACGCCCATCGGGTCGATATGTTCACACGCAGCATTGCTATTTATACCACGCAGGCAAAAGGCGGGAAAATAGACTGTTGGCTGGGTGTACGATAATAACGAGCATCATTATATGTCTATAGTTGTAGTACAGGGTTCCCAGAGTTCTGTGTAACCATTATTATTATAGTATGAATAGTTTAAATACATGAATATTAGTATCGTTAATCGTTACTCTTGAATAAACAATAAAATTAATATAATAAAATATAAAAAGGCGTATGTCCCGCCGCCTCACATCATTATGCCCCATTAGGATTTTTACCTGGGAGATATTTAGCTGATGCAGCACAAACAAAAAAGCCCCTGGGGGTCGTTCAGGTCTGGCTGCGGTGTAGGCCGGAGGTGTAGGCCGGAGGTGGCGGGTCGGGTCAGAATGTGGCGGCCGGTTGCGAATCGTTTGCGTGTTACTCTGGAGGGCATCCGGTTGTCTGGGTGTCTGTTGCATCAATGGGAACCTGTTCACGCTCCGTCCTGACCGAAGCGCCGAGTCGGCGGTCCGCCAAACCACGGCGCGCTGTCCAGGAAAGGGCGCCAACTGCGTCAGCGAGCGAGATGTGAGATCGGAGGACGGGAAAAACATTTTTTTGTTTAGTTCATTCAGATTCGGGAAGTTTAAAAAAAAAAAAAAAAAAAACACAGCGTCGACATTATTTTTACTGGTTTATTATTTCCAAACAGGAGTCCGACCTCAAACTGGAGCGTTGGGAAAAATGGCACCTGGTCGAAGTAAGTGTTCGTCCTCCTGACCATCACAGCACCACAAGCTCCACAGACATCCCATAAACCTATAGACTTTACTCTGGACAGAGGTCTTAGGCCTGAAGTTCTGGGGTTCGATTCCCCGTGAGGTGATGATTAGGAGGGGGTGGCATTTGTGGTGTAGCGGTCAGTGCTGGGGATCTGCATGGGTTTCCTTCAAGTTCTCCAGATTCCACCCACAGACTAAAAACCTGGATTTAAGGTGAATTGACTGCATTACATTGCCCCTATATAGTGTGAATGAGTGTGTTTCCATGGTGTTCTGGATGTATCTGCCCGAAAACCTGAAATGTTCTGCCCCTGGGCCCTGGAACTGCAGGGGTACCCCACTCACCCATGAAATGGAGGAACCCCACCCTTCCTCACTTTCGACCCCAGTAGAGCATCCAGAGGAAGATAATGAGATAAAATGAGTCGAGAACGGAACTTGGTGTAAAACTGTTCTAAGCTTTATATTCATATATTTTCTGTTGTGCTGCCCCCTATCGGAAACAAACTGGAAGTTGAAGAGATTGAATATAAATTTTAAGATTAAATACCAAGTCAAAGGCCAGAAGGTCCGGGGTTCGATTCCCCGTGAGGTGATGATTAGGAGATGGTGGCATGGTGGTGTAGCGGTCAGTGCTGAGGACCTCCATGGGTGTCCTTCAAGTTTTCCAGATTCCTCCCATAGACTAAAAACACGGATTTAAGGTGAATCGACTGCTCTTAATTGCCCCATATATAGTGTATGAGCGTGTGACCAGCAATAGATTGGAACCATATTCTGGATGTATCTGCCCCGTGCCTGAAAGGTTCTGCACCTGGATCTGCAGGGGACCCCCCCACTCACCCATGAAATGTTTTCCCCTTGATGGGCATGGGCAACCCCCCCCCCCATCTCTGACCCCAGTAATGGATCCAAAGGAAGGTAATTAGATTAAATTATTCAAGAACGGCACCTAGTATAAAAGCTTTATATAGATATCCTTTCTGTTGTGCTGCCCCCTATCGGAAACAAGCTGGAAGTTAAAGAGGAATATAAATTTTGTGATTAAATTCGGTCAGAGTTCATGTCTAAAATAAGTCTGTGTTGGTAAAAGTCTTATAGCTGTCTCTGAAGTGACCGCAACCCCTATATTAATAATAATAATAATAATAGGGTGGCACGGTGGCTTAGTGGTTTAGCATGTTCTCCTCTCAGCACTAGGGCTTCCCCGTTCGAATCCCCATCTGGGTGGAGTTTCCATGTTCTCCCCGTGTCCGCGTGGGTTTCCTCCGGGTTCTCTGGTTTCCTCCCACAGTCCAAAAAACATGGATCAAGGTCAATTGAGTTCTCCAAATTGCCCCATATAGAGTGTATCTGTGTGAATGAGTGTGTGCCCAGCGATGGATTGGCGCCCTGTCCTGGGTGTATCTGCCCAGCGCCCGAGACGTTCTCCCCTGGATGGGCATGGGGAACCCCCCCGTGACCCTATTAGAGGGTAAAGCGGAAAATAATTAATGAATGAAAGAACAAAACATACTAAAGGACACGATGCGTACAACTCTGAGACCGTAGAGTGGTGATCAAGTAAGAGTCAAGAGTTTTGAGTCTAGGAAGTGTTGTATTAAAACAGGACGGCGGGGTCGACGGTCAGCTGATTGGTGGATGATGGTGATTTAGGTGGTGGTGCAGGTGGTAGAGTAATGCCCATCGTTTTGTGGTGACCATATAAAGGAGCTGTTTTTCCCGACACACTTCCACTGTACTGATGTCTTTGCTTTTTACCCAGCAGCTGCTCCTGGTGGCCTCGGGTTCGGTGGAAAGCCTGGAGGTAAGAGACCTGAAATCATGGACATTGAGAGCAGCCCAAAAGGAGGTGTGTGCTGTTTGTTTGGACCTTTATATTTGGTTCTCTATGACTCTGTAGGCGCCGGGATGCTCGGAGGACGCGGTTATGCAGCAGCAGCAGCAGCTAAACCTGGAAAAGCAAGCAGTAAGGGCACTTTGTACTAACTGGTCAATAAATAAAAAAGTGTATCCAACCAGATGAGTGGACACCCCCCCCCCTTCTTGCTCCTTGGTGTATTTCCAAACATTTGATTGGCACTGTGCATTGTGGTGTATTTGATGTTATTTGACGATTGTATCAATAATATCGATAATCACGACCTGTTCTGTGTTCTAGCGGCTGGACGTTACATGGGAGGTACGTTTTTGTTTGTTTTTTAGAATAATTGAACATGTAGGCTGTAATTTACAGAATAAGGAATGTCCTGTGAGCTGATGTTGGGTTGATCTTTTATTTTAGGATTAGGATACAAACCAATAGGGGGCAGAGGAGGACTGAAACAGGGTTACGGAGCCGGCCTGGGAGGATATGGTATTAAAACAAACTCACACAGCACATTAATTAATTTATATTAATATGTCTGCATCACAGAGTGACTAAATCCCACTTTTAAGTTTGAATCAAATAATAATAATAATAATAATAATGATGATGATGATGATCAGATATGAAACCAATACAGCATCCTGCAGGTTAGACGGATGTGTCTCATTAAGGCTTCAAGCTTTGATGAGGACAGTGTGCCAGACTGACAGACAAACATTTCTTAGGGGGGGGGGGCAGGGTATCCTATAGGGGTTGGATGTTGTCCTATTAAAAAATAAACCACTAAAAAAACAACACAACATCTTTCCTTTATTATTATTCATTTATTTTGAGGTATTCTGTTCATTTTTGTGAAGTTGTCACTTTTTATTCAGCGATTTTTATTTTTTACCTGTCCCATGTCCACCCCCGGAGGGCCGTATGTTTAGTGCATCACATGGAACAGGGATTTTTTGGGTAGACCTGTGGGTAACTGATTTCTTGGTCAGGTCCTGGTGCTAATCTCGGAGCCGGATATGGACTTGGAAACGGTTATGGAGCTGGACTGGGGGCTGGACTGGGGGCTGGATTGGGAGCTGGATTGGGAGCTGGATTGGGGGCCGGACTGGGTCCACAGGCTGGAAAGCTGGCAGGACGAGGTAAGTGAAAGTTCTTGAATGTTCTGATGGAGACGTGTACCTGTAGCGGGTTCAGTCTGCCTTTAATTCATTATTGTTGTTATTTTCCAGGATACGGAAACGGTTATGGATACCAGCCAGGTGAGAGTCCTCTCTGATCGCTTATGTCCCTCTGATAGTCCTCGAAAAATGTTTTGCAGAAGGCAAAAAGTGCACATGGAAATTTTTTTTTTTTTTTTTACATTTGTAAAAATTTATCCATCCATCCATTATCTTCCGCTTTATCCTATATTAGGTTCGGCAGGGGAAGGGGGGGGGGGTTCCCCATTGCCCATCCAGATGAGAACGTCTCGGGCGCTGGGCAGATACACCCAGGACAGCAGGGCGATCACTGGGAACACACTCAGTCACACACACACTCTATATGGGGCAATTTGGAGAATTCAATTGACCTTGATCCATGTTTTTGGACTGTGGGAGGAAACCGGTGAACCCGGAGGAAGCCACGGAAAGGACATGGACACTCTACCCAGATGGGGATTCGAACCGGGAATCCCTAGCGCTGAGAGGAGAACATGCTAAACCACTAAGCCCCTTTTGAATTTCATTTTAGGCCTTATTTTAGAAATAAATGCATTTAATCTGTTAAAGTTGTGTTCAGAATCAGTGTGAGCTTTAAATCTGCTTTGTGTTCTAATCTGAACCGCCCTGTGTTTCCAGGTTATGGCCCTGGATCTTACACTGGTCTCGGACGTGGTAGGTTCATACACACATCACGCACTCGGGGTGTTTTCACTCTCACATCTTTAATCCTGCAGTTTTATTCCTGTAATGTAGATTATAATATAATCCAAGTACAAATTAGCATTAATCTATTATTAATTCATTCATTATCTTCCACATTATCCTATATTTGGGTCGCCGGGGGGGTGGGGTTCCCCATGCCCATCCAGGGGAAAAAGTCTCAGGTGCTCGGCAGATATATGGGGCAATTTGGAGAACCCAATTGACCTTGATCCATGTTTTTGTACTGTGGGAGGAAACTGGAGAACCCGGAGGAAACCCACGCGGACACGGGGAGAACGTGGAAACTCCACCCAGATGGGGATTCAAACTGGGAATCCCTAGCGCTGAGAGGAGAACAGGCTAAACCACTAAGCCACTGTGCCGCCCTCATTAATCTATTAGTATTAGTCTATTGTACCCCCCCCCTCACACACACGTGCACGTTTTTTTTTTCGTAATACGTGGCGTTAAAGTGAACATATTGCCGTTTAGTTTATTAATTGACTTTCTTTTCACGTTAAATCAAATTTATTTAAAGCAATTTTTATTTCGTTCTGAGGTAAATACGTCGAATTGAGTCGACACAACGACTCGTTAAATGAACCGAGTTGTTTCGACTTAATAAGTGTGTGAATAAGTGCGCGTCAAAGGTAAATATTATTATTGTTTTTAGTTTTTGTGTCCTTAAACTTCATATAAGTAGAAGATTATTATTTGAACGCCGTCCGTTGGATGTAAACGCTGCAAGACGGAGGGGAAAAAAAAGATTCATATCACTCGATTCGTTAAGCATCGGTTGAATAGAACGATTCATTGACGTCAGAATTGAACAAAGTACACAAACCGCGTATTTGTAAGTTAAAGTAGAGATCTGAGGTGCGACATCACCTTTAATTAAACGTAAAAAATCTCAAATTTAGATCGTTATTTGATTAAAAGTATTTTTAATTATTAAGGAATTCAAATGGGGCGGCACGGTGGCTTAGTGGTTTGGCATGTTCTCCTCTCAGCGCTAGGGATTCCCGGTTCGAATCCCCATCTGGGTGGAGTTTCCATGTTCTCCCCGTGTCTGCGTGGGTTTCCTCCCACAGTCCAAAAACATGGATCAAGTTAATTGAATTCTCAAAATTGCCCCGTTTAGAGTGTGTCTGTGTGAGTGAGTGTGTGCCCAGCGATGGATTGGCGCCCTGTCCTGGGTCTATCTGCCCAGCGCCCGAGACGTTCTCCCCTGGATGGGCATGGGGAACCCCACCGCGACTCTAGTAGAGGATAAAGCGGGAGATAATGAATGAATGAATGAAAGTAATTCAAATTAAAATGTACTTAAAGTATTGAGAGAGACAGACGTGCTGAACACTACGCCACCTAGCGTTTATTTATATCACCCTTATTATTTTGAACCTTATTTACAGATACAGTGCACACTCTTTTTTTTTTGACCACACAGTGTAAAATGTACAAATGTTTTAGTCCATTTCCCCTCGTGAGACCCGGTTGTACAGTAACCGAACGCATGTGTGCCACCGGTAGGCGCTGCAGGAGGGGGTGCCCCAGCAGGACAAGGCTCTAAAGCCCCTAAACAGGGTAAACGAAAGGCCTTTCGCTCGCCCGCCCGAAAAACGAAGGCCTTTTATCAGCACGTTTTGTTCTTGCTTTGCTGTGGTCTCTGTGACGTCGGTCGGTTTGGGTTGACGTCGCGATCTAACACCTCGCTGGTATTTGCATGCAGCACCTCTCAAAGCAGACGCCGCCGGCCCGGGCGTCGCTCTGCAGGCGTGTGAAGAGATGAGAACGGGCCTTTTGTTTGTGTTTGTTTTGCTGTTGAACGTTCGCTTTGTTGTCGTGTTTGCATTCTCCTTCATGTTGCGAGGCCTTTGATGGTTCTCTAAAAAAACCCCAGCACGCCGATCCAACCCTCACCAAACACAAGCGGCGGCTGCAACTGCCTGCATGCTGTCGGCGGAACCGAGGTACCGAGTTACCGAGTTACCAAGTTCCTCACAGTTGCACATTTGCTTGTTTGTTTTTTTTTTTCTTTTCCTGGAGATCGTTGGATCTTTTGAGCTTCGCTGGCTCAGTGTTTTTTTTTTATTATTATTTATTTTATTTATTTTTTTACCCAGAAGCGACTGGGGCATGCAGTGGTCTGTGTTCTGCTTGTGTTGCTCTCTGAGCAGAGGTGGGCGAAGTACTTACATTTAAAAAATATCTACCTATTCTAGAACCTGGTCCGTATTTTTGGAACCAGACCTTCACGTGTTAGAACCCAAGAACCAACCTGACACGTAATATAGTTCAAAGGGGAAAGCATCGGTGTCCCGCCCCTTTTCTGCTCCACTTATTGTCCATTTTCTTAGTTCCACTTCCTGTAAGGATGGACTTTGTAGTCCTACAGTTCCACTCTGTAGTTCATCTGTTTGTGTTCTACAGTACATACTGTGTACTCTGTTCTAATGCTCAGAACCCCAATGGTACCACCACAGAGCAGGGGTTATTGGGTGGGGGCATTAGTCCTATCCCGGCAGTGTCACTGACACTGAGGCACTACAACCCCCTCACCACCCAAATGATACCTGTTCTGTGATGCTCCTGAGAACCAACAGTGTTGGTTCTCACAAAAACACAGATGGACTACAGTCTGTAATTGTAAAACTACAAAGTCCATCTATATGGTAAGTGGAGGAAATGAAGGAATGGAGCCAGAAGGGGGCGTGGCCAAACGTTGGCCCGATGCTGTAAGGGTATTAAAGTAAGTAGGGTATGAAAATGCTCACCTCTGTCAGAAGGTTTCCTTAAATTGGACTGACACGGCCAATGTTCTAACACGGTGTACGTTTCAAACTGAGAACTTTCACACTTTACTGTCCAGGATGTGCGTCAGGACAAGTTGCGCCCGCCGGACCCAGCGACGGTAAATGTCTCCACGCCTGTCCACCCTGTCTTCGTTATGTTTGCCCCTTTAGTCTGTTAATTATACCTCATATTTAATACTGTGCCTTTGAAACTTAATTAATTAATTAACCAGATTAATGTTGTGATATTCAGGATTTGGTGCAGGAGCGGGCAAGCCCAGCGGGAAGGGCGCAAAGCCGTCTGCACCGGGTAAACTCTCACCCCATTCTCACCACCAAACTTCAATGTTAGTGAAACCATCGTTGGGTGAGAAGACGCTTTCTTGACTCATTGCGCTGCTCCTTGAGGTTCTCCATGTCCCTGTGAATGGAGAACCCAGAGTATAGACTTGTGGGTCTGCATTCTCTGCGCCAATTCTGTCAGATTTGATAGCGTTCAGTGGCGTTGGCGTCACGGTGGCGCCCTTGTGGACGATCCACTGCCCAACCAGATAGCCACCGACGTCTGTCTGTTGACGTCTGGAGAGGTCGTTTTCAGTCATTTTGAGATGACCACGCCCATCTGGGGAGATATATTCACACGCAGCGTTGCTATTTAAACGACGCAGCCGGGAAAACAGACCATGAGGTAGAACTTTTTTTTTTTTTGTCTTATTCTTTTAATTCTATGCTCAAATTCTCAAGCTTCTCTTGTTCCACGGCTCTCGAGCTGCAACATTCCAACATTTACAGGGTCTCAGGACTTAAACCTGCCCGAATTGCTCGTCTTAAATATTTAGATGAAGACGTTTGTCCAGAGTCCTTGCTTTTATTTGTCTGATTAGCTTTCAGGCTGTTGAAGCCACAGTGCTGCTTTCATGAAGTTCCCAAAAACTAATTGACTTGAACCTGCGCCAGAGATTGTTTGGCTTTTTTTGTGGAGCATGATGTTGATGACCCCCCCCCCCCCAGCACTCAACCGAACCGTCAGCACCGTGGTGTATAATGGTTCTAGGTACCACCTCCCCTTAAATTGCTCCAAACTGCAAGGGTTCCAATGGGTCCACCATTGTAGAAGTGAGAGGGATTTCAATGTCTAAGAATGACGGCGGAAGATAATTTGGTAGACGACCTTTTTTCGTGACACCATGAGCATTAGACATCAGGTTGGAGGTGCAGGCAGCGGTCCCAGAACGTGTTGTTGGGTAGTCCACTGGATCTGATGGTTGTTGCCCTCAGTAGGTGTCTCTGCATGGTTGGTTTTGGTTATCTTGGGAACACGTTCTTGCTTGCCTTCTGGAAATGATGCGACCCTGAGCTGATGGGCTGATGAGCTTTCATCCAAATCTCCTCATGGTTGGGGTCAGAACACAGGGTCAGCACTCTGGGGCAATGAGGGTTAGGAGCCTTGCTCAAGGACCCGTAGCGGTCGCTCCAGTGGACCTCTAATTGCAAACCACTCGTTCCTTCTATATTGGAATTGGCGACTTTTATACATTTATGCTTTTTTAACTGTATACGAAGTGAGTAGCAGCTGTGCAATGATACATCTTGATGAGTTTGAGTCACAGGAACGACTTTATCGATGGTTATTAAATGTAAAATTTAATTTGAATGTAATGATTCGGTTGTTTTAATAATTTTACCCGATAAAAGTGTTGTTTTTATTTCTGCCCCCTCACCTGGTGATGTCTGTAATTTTAGGCAGTGGGATTGGAGGAGGACTTCCCAATCTCCCCATGAGAGAGAAAGGCCAGGGTAAACTCTTTCACCCAAACGCAAAAAATATACCAACGCCTTGAGCTGAACCGCGTTCCTGACGTGTGTAATAACCCGTGCTGTTTTTAGGTTACGGCCCGACCCCGGGAGTACCGGCTGGACAAGGTGCTTCACCTAATTCTTAGAACTTGACGTTCTTTGCATGACGTTGCGTTTGCCGTGATGTCGCAAAGATTGTTCCGCTCTAGAATTCATTAATTCATCCATCATCTTCCGCTTTATCGTCTATTAGGGTCGTGGGGGGGGGGGTTTCCCATGCCCATCCAGGGGAGAACGTTTGGGGCGCTGGGCAGATACACCCACACACACTTACTCACACAGGCACACACTATATGGGGCAATTTGGAGAACGCAATTGACTTGATCCATGTTTTTGGACTGTGTGAGGAAACCGGAGAACCCGGAGGAAACCCACGCAGACACGGGGAGAACATGGAAACTCCACCCAGATGGGGATTTGAACTGGGAATCCCTAGTGCTGAGAGGAGAACATGCTAAACCACTAAGTCTGATGTTCGTGGGGATTAATTAATTAATGAGGTATAATCCCGGATTACGACTCGTCGTTAAAGCTTCTTTTGGTTCGTTCCGGTTTTAGTTTTGGAGCGGGAGTGTGGAGGGAGCCGGGCGCCCTGCGAACCGTGACGACGCCTCGGGAGCTGTTCATATTTCACCCCCCACCCCCCTGTACAGATTGAGCGCGCGGTGTTGCGTCGTTAATAACGCGCTGCGCCAGGTTCCAGGAGCGAGTGCCGTCGGGTTTAATGGACCCCGGAGTTCTAAGTAACGGTGATGCACTCTGGGACGTTCCTCACCCGTCACCCGGCCCTCGCGTTTCCCCTGCGTCAGCGCGATCGACCGCACCGTTCGGCCTCCGTCAGCTTCTCCAAACGTTCTCCACACGTTCGCATCACGACCTTTACACCCATTTGGTTTAACTTCAAAGGAACCGGCAATGACGATCATCGCCATCATTCCAATATGAAATGGCCAACGGCGCTTGGGGGGGTGGGGGTCCACCGAAAACCACAACTCAGCGACTCAATCCCCCATGCCCATCCAGGGGAGAACGTCTCGGGCGCTGGGCAGATACACCCAGGACAGGACGCCACTCTATCGCTGGACACACACTCACTCACACACAAACATGCTATATGGGGCAATTTGGAGACCTCAATTGACCGTGATCCATGTTTTTGGACTGCGGGAGCCAGCCGGAGAACCCGGAGGAAACCCACGCGGACTCGGGGAGAACATGGAAACTCCATCCAGATCGTCCAATCCGGATCCTTGGTGCTGGGAGGCAGATGTGATGGACACTACGCCACCGTGCCGCCCTCAAGCTCAATCGCATCTTGTTATCTTGACTCTGCAAAAGTCGCAAGGGATGGGAAGAGGTTCCCGATGTCCATCCAGGGGAGAACGTCTCGGGCGTTGGGCAGACACACTCAGGACTGGATGCCAATCTATCGCTGGGCACACACTCATTTACACAGACACACTCTTTATGGGGCAATTTGGAGACTTCAATTTCAATTGACCTTCATCCATGTTTTATAGACTGTGGGAGGAAACCGGAGAACCCGGAGGCAACCCACGCGGACACGGGGAGGACATGGAAACTCCGCCCAGATACGCCCGGGACAGGGCGCTAATCCGTCGCTGGGCACACATGCACTATATAGGGGCATTTTAGAGCGACCGACTCACCCTCGATTTCCAATCCAAAGCCAGAAAAGTCCACCCAGATTGGGATTGGAACCCAGGACCACGGCGCTGAGCGGCAGATGTGGGAACTACCATGCCATCACGTGTGTCCCCCCCCCCCCCCACCGAATACGACATTCTAAACGATTCCTTACGCTCTAATCTGAAAATCTTGATAAATAAATGGAGACGTTGACGTTCTGCGAGCGTTGTTCCGCAGGTTCTGCGCTTACGACTCGTGATGTGTCGCTCGAACCTCAGTGTGCTGACCTCGGGGTGCTTGTGTGTGGCAGGTTACGGATACCCTCAGGGAATGTACCCCGGCGCGGGCTTCCCTAACGCCTACGGGATGGGTACGTATCAGAACCTCGGAGATTCGGCCGTAAACAAAAGCCGCTCAATCACAGAGAACCTCTCCGTTTGTTCCCCTCAGGTTTCGGAACAGGCGCCTACCCCCAGAGCGGGCGCGGCGGGAAGCCAGCGGGTAAGGCCACTTCCTGTCTGCTTTTCTTTATCGGGCCGGTTAGGTTTCCGCAACGCTGTTAAGATGTTTAGCGCCGATTGTGTGCAGATACGCATGTGTGAGGTGCTTAATTACATCATCATTATTATTATTAGTGTTATTATTATTAGTGTTATTATCTTTACATCTTTACTCGACGACATCGTTTCCTTAACGAGGACGTCGTGCATCATGTCTTGAGGATCTCCAGCTTTTGGAGATCGTCTCGATGAAATGTGTGTTTTCATCCTGAGGCATGATGCCGCGAGGCTCACATGTCCTCAAAAACTAATTAATAGTTGGTTTGTCGAGGCTTTTGCAAAAGTTTGTACACCCCTGTTAAAAAAAAACTATATATATATATATATATATATATATATGGAGGCCCAATAGAGGATAAAGCTGAAGATAATGGATGGATTATTATTGGGTCCAGTAGTTTACAGCCCTCATCCCACAACATAAAGCTCTGGGGTGGACTGGCAACCTTCCAGACCGGTCTTCCCAATGCTAAAAATGTTGGGATAGGCCCCAGAATCCCTGGCGACCCTAAGCATGTCGAGGCTTATGTAACAGTTTGCACACCCCTGTGTGTAAAAAAAAAAAAAAAAAAAAAAAAAAAAAATATATATATATATATATATATATATATATATATATATATATATATATATATATATATATATATATATATATATATATATATAAATATATTAGATATGAGGAACCTGCCAAATTAAAAACGTTCTTCCCTGGATGGGCATGGGGAAACCCCCCCCACTTTACAGGATAAAGTAGAAGGTAATTAATAGGAGGGTGGCTGCTCCAAATTGCCCCTATATAGTGAGTGTCTGCCCACCCAGTGATAGATTGCCCCCTTATACTGGGTGTATCTGCCCAGCGGCCAAAATGTTCTCCCCTGGATAGGCATGGGGAACCCCCTCCCCCCCACGACCCTAATAGAGAATAAAGCGGGAGATAATGGATGGATGGATGGAAATTCTGCTTGTGACGTAGAAAATGGGCAATTCATAGAAATCCATAGAAAACAAAATGAATTAATTACCACTAATCAGTAATTGATTGATTCAGTTGTTCTCATCGACGAAGAACAATCGTGCAACGTTGCAGCTTAATGGGATAACAGGAAGAGGGTGACATAGCATTTGGCAAACTTTTTAACCAGACAAACAGATGAAATGAATGTAGGGGTAATTAATAAAAATGATCTAAAACTGATCACATAAAAAAAAAAAAAATTAAATCAATAAATAAATTAACCTAACTTACATACTGCTCACAGATTGGATGGTAATCACATGACACCCCCCCCCCCCCGTCTCAAAATTTCATGAGATTTTTGGTAAATCTTGACCGTCCGATCTTCCCATAAACGACCCCGCGCTGTTAACCCCTGAAGCTCAGTCTCGTTATGACTGGCCCACTGGCGGACGCAGGAACGATGACGCGACTGCGGCCGTCGGCTGAGGCTATTAACGGGAAAATGCAAACGGCGGTCAAATTTGTAAGCAGCGAGTCTATAATGAGAGAAACGTAGCTTTGTGAGGTTTATCTGTCGTTATATATCTGTTATGGTTCTGACAACCGTGATGGAAAGAGTGACTAATCTCACGCCTCATGATGTGATGATTAGACACATGGGGGGGGGGGGGAGGTGGTGGTGGTGGGGGGGGTTGTGTGAACACGCAAAGCCCACCAACCCAGTTTCATATTTACTTTTAACACGCGGCCCTTCACCGTAGGTTCGTTTGCGTGAATGAATGTACGATATATATATATATATATATATATATATATATATATATATATATATATATATATATATATATATTTTTTTTTTTTTTAAGACGATAGAACCCAAAACAAAGAACCCATATCAAGTTCAGGTTCAAGTCATTTATTTACAGAGCGCTTTTTTCGTTAGTACGTCGTCACAAAGTAGCTTTACAGTTTTATAAGCCCGAGAACTCCCAGAGAGCAAGCTTGAGGCGACAGTGGCAAGAAAAAAACTCCCTGTTGTGTTGTTCTTACATCTCTTTATTTATTTATTTATTTATATCGCCCAGGGACCAATTGGGATTTAGGTGCCTTGATCAAGTGCACTTGATCCGTAGTACTTGGTAGAACCGGTCATACATATCACGTGTCCTCAGGGGGGTGTCCTCAGGGGGGTGTCCTCAGGGGGGTGTCCTCAGGGGGGTGTCCTCAGGGGGGTGTCCAGAGTTCTGCACAAACCCAATGCATTCAGTCTTCAGAACGCATCTGGTTTATTGAGAACGCACCGTGAAGCGTTGGTTAATTGCCCTATTTCAGTCATGTGACCCCCATTTCCACCAGCTTGTACCCTAAATCCCGACCCTGCCGTGCCGTGAGGCGACAGTGGCAAAAAAAAAAAAACTCCACGGGGAGGACATGGAAACTCCACCCAGAACCGGTAATCCCCAGCGCTGAGAGGAGAACATGCAAAACCACTAATCCACCGTACCGCCATCCAGTTCGTTTAATCCATCCATCCATTATCTTCCGCTTTATCCTCTATTAGGGTCGCGGGGGGTTGTGCCCCATGCCCATCCAGGAGAGAACTTTTTGGGTGCTGGGCAGATAGACCCAGGACAGGGGGGCAATCTATCACTGGGCACACACTCACTCACACAGACACACTGTATATGGGGCAATTTGGAGAACTCAATTGACTTGATCCATGTTTTTGGACTGTGGGGAAAAAAACCAGAGAACCCGGAGGAAACCCACGCGGACACGGGGAGGACATGGAAACTCCACCCAGATTGGGATCCGAACCGGGAATCCCCAGCGCTGAGAGGAGAACATGCAAAACCACTAAGCCACCATGCCGCCCTCCAATTCGTTTAATGCGATGTGTAATTAGGTTCCCCATAGAGCCGAGCTCAGCTTTTATTAGCCGGCCGTCCTAAAGAGCCGTTCGTTGCCCGGAGCCTCAAAGCTCCAGTGGAATGCTGTTAGCAGAGAACATCAGGCCGAATGAGATCGTTAACGTCGTTAATAAACCTTTAAGAGCGTCGGGTTTGCCCCAAAAGTTTGAACAACTGGAGGCTATTCAGAACAACTGGGGTTTGAGTCTAAAAGCAGGCGGAAACGGGGGAGTTGAATCCGGGGCCAGTGGTAGGTTTGTGGTTAAAGAAGCAGCCTTGCGACCTGAAGGTCTCCGGTTCGATTCCCGATCCCACCGAGTACAAGGGCTGAAGGGCTGAAGTGCACTTGAGCAAGGCGCCTTAATCCTTTTGATCCTTCCCATTTGACCCATCGGCATTGGAGGGAGCCATTGGGGTTAGGTGCCTTGCCCAAGGGCTCCTCAGCTGTAGTACTTGATGGGGCCAAGAATCGAACCGGGGTATCTTAACTACTAGTGTACAATTGCCCCCATTAAACGTCATTACAGTTTCTTTTCACTCCTGTAAGGCAGCTTTAAAACATCCATCCATCAGTTTTCTTCTGCTTTATCCTCTACTATGGTTGCGGAGGGGGGGGGGTTCCCCATGCCCATCCAGGGAGAACGTTTCAGGCGCTGGGCAGATACACCCAGGACAGGGGGGCAATCTATCGCTGGGTACACACTCACTCGCTCACACAGACACACACACAGACACACTCTATATGGGGCAATTTGGAGAATTCAATTGACCTTGATCCATGTTTTTGGACTGTGGGAGGTAACTGAAGAACCCGGAGGAAACCCATGGGGAGAACATGGGAAAGAAATCTGTGACCTTTAAAGCACATCCATCCATTATCTTCTGCTTTATCCTCTACTTGGGTCGCAGGTGGGGGGGGGGGTCCCCCATTCCCATCCAGGGGAGAACATTTCGGGCGCTAGGCAGATACACCCAGGACAGGGGGGGCAATCTATCACACTCTATATGGGGCAATTTGGAGAAATCAATTGACCTTGATCCATGTCTTTTGGACTGTGGGAGGAAACCGGAGAACCCGGAGGAAACCCACGCGGACACGGGGAGAACATGTAAACTCCATCCAGATTGGGATACGAATCGGCAGTCTCTAGCGCTGGGAGGAGAACATGCTAAACCACTCAGCCACCGCGCCGAGCTTTAAAACAATGTGCTGTTAAAATTGCTTATAAAAATTAAATGACGTGAGTTACAGTTTATGGACTTAACGAAGAGGCGGCAGGCCATGATGTCATGAACAATGTTATACATATAACATGTCCTCAGGGGTGTCCTCAGGGGTGTCCTCAGAACGCGTCTGGTTTATTGAGAACGCACCGTGAAGCGTTGGTTAATTGCCCTATTTCAGTCATGTGACCCCCATTTCCACCAGCTTGTACCCTAAATCCTGACCCTGCCATGCCACTCCCCCTCCACCCCCTCCCCACCCCCTCCCTCTCTGCAGGCTACGGCAATGTGTATGGCCTTAACGGATATGGCGATGGCTATGGGGCCGGTGAGTGTGACCGCTGCTTCATAAACGCGTTCTCCACTTAGCATTGTACTAACCCCCCTCATTAGCATAATTATAATCCACTACGAATTATAATTATGTTGCAGAGCTTGGCTATGCGACCGAGTTAGCCGATGTCAATGGGCTTGAGAGCAAAGCTGGTAAGAGCCACTCCAACTTTAGAGCTCCAGGGGCAGTTAGCATGTAGGCTAACGTTGTTAGCTTCAGCATCTCTGTCTTGCTATCATTACGTCGTCCAGCATAGACTCAATAATGTTATATAACATAAAAAATATATATATTTGTTATATAACATTTTAGACTTTTATATATATATATATATACACACACACACACACACATATATATATATATATATATATATAGGCGGCACGGTGGCTTAGTGGTTTAGCACGTTCGCCTCTCAGCACTAGGGGTTCCCGGTTCGAATCCCCATCTGGGTGGAGTTTCCATGTTCTCCCCGTGTCTGCGTGGGTTTCCTCCGGGTTCTCCGGTTTCCTCCCACAGTCCAAAAACATGGATCAAGTTAATTGAATTCTCAAAATTGCCCCATATAGAGTGTGTGTGTGTAAGTGAGTGTGTGCCCAGCGATGGATTGGTGCCCTGTCCTGGGTCTATCTGCCCAGCGCCCGAGATGATCTCCCCTGGATGGGCATGGGGAACCCCACCGCGACCCTAATAGAGGATAAAGCGGGAGATAATAAATTAATGAATGAATGAATATATATATATATATATATAAAAGCTCATTTACACTTACCTGCCATTTTATTAGGTACACCTCCTCAGTTCTAACTCACTGATCATATAGATGGACTTTTTAGTTCGACAATTCCACATTCTTTAGTTCATCTGTATATCTACATACTTTGTTAGGTCTCTTAAGTATGTTTCGTAGGAACCCCCCTCCATAGAGCAAGGTAGTATTAGGGTGGTTGAGTGGATCAGACACAGCAGTGCTGCTGAATAGAGAACTGTACACCAATCAGAACATACAGGTGTCTGATCCACTCGTACCATCATCCACCACCCCAATGATACCTGCTCTATGGAGGGGGGGGTCATCTGGACTACAGACTGTAACTGTGGAACTACAAAGCCACACAATGAGCTGTACCTTATAAAATGGCGGGTGAGTGTATGTTTATGAGAGTGATGACTTTAATGTCATTGTTTTTGTTAAAGAAACCATAGATTCAGGGAATTTACATTATTATATTATTTTATTATAATGTGAGCCTGGGTAGCTTTCTGTAACGAGCAGACGTTCACATTTTTAACATTTCCTGCATGTTTTTCATGAAAATGTAAGTGTACCAGCGCCAGTTCACGACGTTAAACACACCCAGGTATGGATTTAAGATCCAGAAATACAGATACGGATTAAATAAATGATAATAATTAGATTAAATATTACAATAATTTAATACACCATGCAGAAGAGCAGCAGGAGGCGTTTGGGAACACCGACACAACGCTCACAGTGACGGCGTGGTGTTTTTATACTCAGCAGGTTTGGGAGCCGGCGGTTTGGGAGCCGGCGGTTATGGAGCGACTCCTGGGATGGGACTTCCCGCCGGGCTGGGCACCGATGCCAAGTCTGCCAAATACGGTACGCTGGAAAGTGTTCGGCTCTCGTTTCCATTCCATTTGTAGGGTCGTCTGTGATATTGTGCACCGCGTGTTGGGGACGTTGTTGAGTTCTACTCGGAACACTCGGGTCACTGCGGGGCGAGATATCGGGAACATCGGAACCTCATCATATCCTCTATTAGGGTTGCAGGGGGGGGTGTCCCCATGTCCATCCAGGGGAGAACATTCCGGACGTTGGGCAGATACACCCACCTGTAGGGCGTGGTAGCTCAGTGGGCATTCAATCTGAAGGTTGGGGGTTCAGATCCCAGGACCACTGAAGTTACCAATGTGGGATTTTGAGCAAGCCCCTTAACCCTCATTGCTCAAGGGGGCGCTGTGATTAACCCTGCGCTCACCATGTAAGTCGCTTTGGATAAAAGCGTCCAATAAATGACCAAAGGACAGTGTGCCAATCTATCACTGGGCACACACTTACTCACATAAACTATATAGGGGCAATTTGGAGCATCGAAATAACATTTGAATCCATGTTTTTGGGCTGTGGGAGGAAACCGGAGAACCCGGAGGAAACCCATGCAGACGCGGGGAGAACGTGGAAACTCCGCCCAGATTGGGATTCGAACCTGGATCCCCCAACGTAGAGAGGCCGACCAGTTTTCTTAAGCAGAGCCGTTTTGTTTGGACCCCAGAGGACGCCGGTTCCATGTTACTCCATCGAAGACGACGGACCTTTTGGGTCACAGTTGGACTAACGTGATTACAGAGGGAACTCTAATAAGCAATTAACATTTAAAGGTGATTAATTAAACGTTGGACTAATCCGTTCCAAAGCAGTTTTCGGTCCAGTGATGGATCGTTTAATTAAATTACCTTAATTGCTTTGAAGTTCATATACAGTTCCAGTTCTGCTCCACTTATTGTCCATGTCCTCAGCTCCACGTCCTGTAAAGATGGACTTTGTAGTTCTACAGTTCCACTCTGTAGTCCATCTGTTTGTGTTCTACAGTACATACTGTGTACTCTGTTCTAATGCTCAGAACCCCCAATAGTACCACCACAGGGCAGGGGTTATTTGGTTTGGTGGGTGCTTTAGTCCTATCCCGGCAGTGTCACTGCAGAACCGACAATCAACAATCCACCACCCAAATGATACCTGTCCTGTGATGCTCCTGAGAACCATCAGGGGATCTAACAACAACAACAAAGAACACAGATAAACTACAAAGTCCATCTGTATGTTAAAGTGGAGGACATGGGGAGGGGGGGGGGCATGTCCAACCCGGTACTGTTGCTAATTATTTATGAAGTAGGCCTCCACGAGTCTGATGCAGTACTTTGTTCTGCCTGCAGGTGGAGTTGCTCCAGGGTCAGTGATTGGTTCTACAGCGGGTCAGCCGGTGGTTTCTGCTGGTCTGGGCTCTCCAGGCAAAACCGGTGGTTACAGTGGCTCTCCATACATGGGCCAACCGGCCGGCCTCGGCGCCGATCCCAGCCTGGGGACGGGATACGGTACGAGTGAGTCCCTGCCGTCCAATCACAATGCAACCTCGTTCCCATCCTCGCCTGCGTTTATTTGCATGAAGCCTCTTTAATGGGCTGCACCACTCTATGGCCGAATGTATGAGATGTGTATTTGGCTTGGAGACATGATGTAGTACGTATGTGGGACACGTCCGGCGCCCGGGAGCGCTTTGACCCGCTGCCCTCCCAAACCATGTGACATGGGGCCAGTGGAAAAGGAAATAATGTCGGTGTCTAGCTCAGTTCTCGGCTCAGTTTGTCTGTCCTAATATTTGCCCTCCGCCTCTTTAAACACACCTGAACCTATACCCCTGGCCGGGTCCCCCCCCCCCCCCCGGGCTCAGGTGTGTTTAAAGCAGGTGCTGCTCTGCATGTGTTCTGTAGTCAATGCCCTATTTTCTCTCTGTGTCTTAAAGCTGGCACGGGTGGCGTCCTGGAACCTGTGACGGGTAATCATTTATAGTGTTTAATTAATAATAATCACCGTCAAGACGTGTTTTAGATTATAAGACAGCAGGGGCTTCGTGGTATATAAAATATCATTTACAATAAGGCGGCACGGTGGCTTAGTGGTTTAGCATGTTCTCCTCTCAGCACTAGGGATTCCCGGTTCGAATCCCCATCTGGGTGGAGTTTCCATGTTCTCCCTGTGTCCGCGTGGGTTTCCTCCGGGTTCTCCGGTTTCCTCCCACAGTCCAAAAACATGGATCAAGTTAATTGAATTCTCAAATTTGCCCCATATAGAGTG